>JABFPM010000434.1:0-29064 GCA_022817325.1 Idris sp. 1 HC-2018 | reverse complement strand
GGTTGTAAGTGGTGTCATTGGATAGGTATTGAAAAAATATTCGACACGTCTATTTTTAGATTTTTGATCCGATGTTTATTTTTGGAGATATTCTTATTTTCAGCTATTTTTACCTATTTCATTATGGTCAATAACTAGGCCATTTTTGGCCAAAACTACTTTTTTAGTAGGTGTATCTTATGTAGAATTTTCTGAGGAATCCGAATCTGCAATAAAAAATGGGGGTTCCCATTTAAGATTTTTAAGTTGCCCCCCGCCCCACCCCTAGAGGGTAGGGGTTGGGGGTCGAGTTTAGTATCATTGGATAGATTTTTTAAAAATATTTGACACGTATTTTTTCTTTTTTCGATCCGATGTGTATTTCTCGAGATATTCGACCGTTCCGGGACTTTTTATTCACCCTGTATTTTTAAATGCAAATAACTCCCTGAAATGATCTATGATCGCTGTAAATTTGTGTATAAAAAGAAAACTAAACACAAACTTACAAATTTGTTTATTATTATTTGTATCTTTCATTTCATTGATAACTTTATTATTTAACAAGTTTATCTAGTGACAAATTTAAATAATTAGAAACATTCAGATAAGGAAACTGTATTTCTGTTTTTTAATTATTAATATTTTAATTTGAAATAATTTAAGTATGTTTAAAATTTTTTTTTAATATTTTATCATTAATATTTTCACAAATATGATTAGTATACTTTATTCTCTAAGACTTGTCATTTATTCATCTTTTCTAATTAAAATCAAACACTATTCATTACGCAATTTCCATTACAAATTATTCAAATAAACAAAACTACTTAGCTAGAACATGAGATATCACTTCAAGCATTCTGACTTAAACTTTTTGTAAAATTGTTTTCACAATCTCGCATAACAATTTATCCCGCATACCAAATCGCTTTTATCACATCCTCATTATTATTTCGTAAATTATATCAGTTGATATAAAAATAATAGCAATTTTCATCTTAAGTTGTATCGCATTTTTTACTCTCCAGACAAAATGTATTTTAAAATAAAAACTGCAGATTAAATTTACTTTTTAAATTGTTAAAAAAATTGAGAAAAACTTACCAATAAACAGTAGTTTAAATTTACTCTTTTTTTTTAATTTAAAGAAAAAAGACAAATTATTGGTTCTCAACAAATTTAGTGTTAAAATAAAAATGAAAATTAAATTGTCTTTGGAGAAATTAAAAAAAAAGACAACAAAACTTTGCAATTTAAAAAGAGGTTAATAACTCGTAAAACTTAACTATACAAAAAATTAGAAAAAAATAATAAACACAAAAACACAATTTTTTTAATGTTTAAGAATTTTATGGAACTTGCCAATAATCGTGGACAAAAACTGATAAACCTTTTTGGCCCGTGTTTTTGGGGGTTGATCCACGTAACACATCTCCAGGTTTTCTTCATTGGCTCAGTGCACGTTGAAGTGTCAAAACTGTCGTACTGTTGAAAACTTAACAGCGTATTCTTATCAAAGCGAGAAACTTGTCTATCTGTCAAGACTTGTGAATCTTCAATTTGCAAATCATTAGATTAAACTAGTCACAATTTTCAACATAGACTACCGTTGACATTGCGTCAACGCAAATACACAACTAGTTATTGAATCAATTAAATCTGCAAGATGTTCAATTGGAGGTAATACGCGTTCTGTCTGCTAAACATTGGATATGCGTATGACGACGCAACACGAGCGAAATAAACGAAATCTCAATCGATTTTGTTCCGCAATAATTATTATTCTTACGCTCTTATCGTTCTCATTCAGCAGTCGATCGTATATGAGAAAAGGAAAAAGAGAGTTCTTCTTTAAGAAATGCTCTTGAATTGAATTTATAAAGATTGTGAAAAAGGCGTACATTTTTGGTACCAATATAGACCTGATTTTATGAATTTTGTTAGGCTTTAAAAAATAAAGTCAAGTCAGATCTAATACGATTAAAATAATTGACCTGAGTTACAAAATTTATAAGGTGACATGGTTTGAAAAAATTTTGCAGACCTGAATTGATCTGATTTACAAAATTCATTTGCTAAGATTTAGCTAAGGTAACCAGACTTTTAACAATTTTAAGGTAAAACTTTTTAAACAATTTGAAGAAACTTAATTTAAAAATCTGACCTGACTCAAGTTTCTGAACTAATCTGAAAAGAGTTAATTTTAAAAAATGTAACCTAACTTTCAAAACTTGAAGTAGACCATATTTCGAAAACGTGACCTGACTTACAAAATTCCAATTGACTTTAAAATAAGGTCTATGTCTTGATTATATAAGATGTACCTAACTTTTACGATATTTTCTAGTTGACTTGATTTATAAAACAATTAAATAATTTTGCAAGTCCTGACTTACAAAATATGTAAATCAAATTCGGGAGACCGGATTTAAAATTGACTTGATTTATCAAATTTATAAGCTGACCTGACTCTAAAAAATTAAAACTAACCTGAGTAGACTTGCTTTTACGAAATTGTTCTGACTTTACATGATTTTTAAGTTAACTTAAGATCTTTGAACTGATCATATCTAATTTATGAATATTGACCTCACCTACAAATCTTTTTAATTGGCCTCAAAACCAATTTTATACAACCGACCTGACTCACAAAATTTTAAATTGACCTTAAAATAAAGTGAAACAAACTTGAAATTCCAAATCTAAATCTTTTTAAGATAAAGAAAACTTTATATTTAAATTCAGTTTACAAAATGTGTAGGTGAATAAAGATAAAAGTCCATTGATATTCTATTATAAGCCCCAAAAAATCCAAGATAATCTGCTGGGTGCCTCTTGAATTATTACTGACTGTGTGTCTTGTACTTCTCAGGGCTGTACCACGTGTGCCAGTTTTAACAGAGATAATTGTTGAAATGTATTTAACCGTAATTCTGTTGCAGTGTGGAAGCCGAGTCTAGAAGATGCAGCGGAATAGCGGAATTTGAAGATTGCCCTCGAGAGGTTTCACCGGAAAGGCCGACTCCGTCGTCAACACCACCACCTTCATTTAGCAACCATCAAAGCACTTATCCACTTCCTAATGTTCTCAGCTCTAATGTTGCGCCGATCTTGGAAGTTTTAGATGAGCCGGTCGACGAACCGGTGAGTGCACCTTAAAGCATTTTTTATTTTTATGTATTTTCGTCTGCGAGACTGCTCAAGTTGAAATACTTGACAGCAAAATAAAATAGTCCACTAATGATATTTGTATAACATTGCGTGTTCTGTCAACTGAAGTAACAGTACTTAGAAGTGCTGATGATTTATCGTCGAAAAACAGATGCATTTTGATCTGAGAAATATGAGAAAACTGACACTCATTTTGTTTTATTTGTCTGCAAGTTTAGAATTCTTAAAAAGTTGTTAGTTATGTTTTTTTAAAATTTGTTTCAATAACATTTAATGTTATCATTATTAAAATTAATAGGTAAGTATAAAAGATGTTAATATTTAATTTTTGAAATATTATTTAAATATATTAGTAATTGACATTAATATAACTTTAGAAAATACATTTAAAAATGAAGAGGGGCAGCTATATTTATTACACAAAATATAAATTATCATATATCCATATTAATAACAAATTAATTTAAAATTTTGTATATTAAAAATGTATATAAAATTCAGGTTTGTTTGAGAAAATTAAGCATACCGACATACCTAATTTATCTACTTATTCTTCTTTACCGACAAGAGTTAAAAGTCAAACAAGTAGATTTCCTCCAGCTCTTGCACAGATTATGAGTTTGTTTTATCGTAATACCTCAAGAGGTAACTCAAGAGGTAATATTTCTTATAAACTTATAAAGTGATGGCAGCACTTGTGAAATGCAGTGCTTATTTTAGAAGTTAAATTTTTGTTGATATGGTTTACCAAGTTTATCACCTAATTTTTTTTTACATTAATAATATTTTTCTAGCGTTCTCAGAGCTCTTACTCCGCACGTACTAATTTTTGTAAATCAGATTGCACTAATCCATTCTTTACATATCCGAATAAAGTGTGTCTTTTGCGAATAAATAAATCAATGAACTTTTACGTCTTAACATTTTTAAGGATTCTTTGTCATATATTTTTATTGTTTTTGCAAAATAAATATTAATTGTGTTTCATATTAAAATGTATACTGCAAATTCAAAATATTCTAGAATGTTTTTTTAAGACATTACCAAATATTTCAATGTCTGTAATTATTTCCAAAGTAATTATTAACAAAATTTGTTACTGACAGAAACCTATAGTATTTTTTATTTCATTTATCTTAATTGTGAAATACCCTAAATGTTATTTTTATAATGATTCTAAAATTGTAGTTAAAAATTTATTTCGAAACTCAAGATTGGACAAAATAGGTCATTCTTGTCTCTACGAAAGAAACTGTTTTCAAAGCGATATTTATGTCAAATCTTCAAATAGAGTAATTTTACATATCTAGAAACGTACGTAGTTCCTCTCAGAGGCTTCTAATCCCTCATTCGTTTACTTGCTCTCTTTTCACACTTCTTTAGACGTTTAAAAGCCTTCGAACACGATGAAAGATCAGTAAAATTTCTCGTAAACTACTGACAAATATTCATTGCTTAGTTTAACGTGAAAAAAATTTTGTAGTGCGCAGAATCCACAAAAAAATTCAAGACAATTAAAATAGAAATTTTCATAAAACCCATTAAAAACTCACTTTTTAAAGTAAGTTCTCAAATTTTTCTAAAAACCCTTACAATTGAATTTTAATTTAAAAAAACTGGTTAGTCTTATCACCAGTTTTTCTGTCATCAGATAAGAATTATCTCAAATACAATATTACGTCCCGCATGATAATAAGTATGATATTAGTTTCATAATTGTTCTAGATGACAAACTTTCTTACCTTTGTTCATGTAAATTATTTTTTAACATGAAAAAATGAATGATTTTAAATCAACCGGAAAATAACTTTAGTTAAAGTGCATAAAGATAAAGAAAAATGAAAGTTTAAATGGATTCTGGGCGTATGGCCTCATTGAAGTGATTAATCGAATAGTCCGGGTATCCACAGAAGACGTATTACAACAGGTTCATAGTGCGGTGATCTGGTGTGTACGACACGTTGTGTCGATAAAGCTTCGCCGGAACCGCCCCCCATGACACACGTCAGACAAATCTCCGTGGTCGTTCTCGGAGCACGTCGCATCCGAAACAATTTTGAGCCGCGTTGCCGAGTGCATAATTACAATTCGACATGACAATTTTCGGCCGACTCTTTGACGTTAAAAGCAAACGCCGCACGAATGTTGCCAGGACCAAAAGACCCAGCACACACCGACGCAGACATCGGTCCTACGGAGGTCCTTCGCATCTTCCTCGCGATGATTTTATGTTCGCTGAAAGTGTTCCCAGAAGACCCAGACGTAGGCGGGTATGAAAATACAATTTCTTTTGTAAAAAGACCATTTTTATAGTAATATTATTTTAAATTACAAAATATGAACTGCAAAAAAGATGTTTTTATTACTTGAACTTTTTTATTTTTTTGTTCAGTACCTTAACTGGAAAAAGATTCAGTATTATAAGAAGTTAATTTCGTATTAAGCAAATTGTTTTATGACACGTTTCTTGAGAGTTCGTTGATAATTGTAAAAATTAACATTTCGTTATAAAAATGCAATGCAATATTTCTTTTGTAAGTTCGTTGTCAGTTTTTTCCATAATCGATACAATTGTTTCGATGAAAAAAAGAATCATTAATACACAAAGCTAATAAAGATAAGACTAATATAAAGGCAACAAGAATTAGATTGTATAGTTCGTTTCAATATCTGATATGGAATTACGTTTAAACGGATGTCACGACATAGAAAAAATTTCAGAAGCATCAATTATTATTAAACAACTTACTCGCAGTTGAGAGCGGATTATCTTAATTGCAAGAACATGAAGAGCAATGTTTAATGAAACAAAATGTGTAGACATATGTCTACATATATCTATACATATATATATATATATGCAGTCAGTATGTTGCTTGCAAAATGAAACAACTTAGAGCTTTTTTCCTTTTAAATCGTTTACCGATATGATCCAGAACATTTTGCTGGGCTCAAATAAATTCAAGCCAATAAAAATAGTCTTGCTCATAGATTTGTGATACGAAAGTACATGTGCTGTTTATTTTTGAATTTGTTATCTGTGTTATTGATTCATTCTGAAACTAAACATTATAACAAGTTTTAAGTGGTTTTTATTTAAAGACATTTTTTCAGCAATAAGTTTTATAAAATACAACATTTTTTAATTTATTTACTTGGTTTTTTGTCAACAAATATAAATTCGTTTATACAATTTTGGTATAGTCTCTAAAAATTAATTTACAAGTCTGAATAACAAAAATGCCTACAGAACTTTATATTATTATGTATAGTTTTATACGTCCTATGACTTTTAAACATGACTATTCCGGCGCACTTTGGGTAGCCCGATTACACATATTAACTCATCCAGTCGTACTTTAAATGACTTGTCATTTTCGTTCTCTGTTCTAAATCAAATTATTTTTTACACCCAACAAAATTCTAACTCACAATATTATCATTCAAAAAAAATAATTGCTTGAAAACATATCAACCCTTAAATCTCAGTTTTCTTTTTTTTTTTTTAAATATCTTTAAAAATTAATATTTATACAACAATTTTCGAAAATTGTTAATTCTACTAACCCTTAAAGTTTACAATAAAAAAAATGCATAATTTGTGATTTTATAAATTCCCTTTTTATATTTGACTAACTTTTTGTTGTTTTTTTTTAATAACTATAAAACTCTTCTTCAGATCAATAAGCTTTTTGTTCATTTCAAGATTATTTAAGTTTCTTTTTTCTATACAATTTAAATGTTTCACATTTTTACTTTGAATCTCTCTTTAAACTAGCGTAAACTTTCTTGACAAAAAAGGTTTTTTTTAAAAATTCTTAATAAAATTAGTAAGAACAGTGCTACAGAAATGTCTAAATATACTGTAGAAAATCAAAGTATTTCTCTAAAACATACTGAAAAATTATAATAAATCTTTTTAAAATTGTCTTAATAATCCATAATACAAAATTAAATTATACTTTACTATAAGTAAAGACAATGAACCATTTTATAAATTTGTGCGTTATATTTTACTGTTTTCTTATAATCAGCGTAATAGACTTTGGTATTTTTCGCTGTTTTTTTGAATGAACCTTTTTCGGCTCATCTTGGCCTCGACAAACTACCGTTCGTCTAGATCAATTACTTATTATGAGTTATTAAGAAATTTTGACTAAGATCCACTGTGATTTTCTAATATATTTTAGGGAAATATTTTCCACAGAAGTTTCTCTTGCATTGTTCTTAATAATTTTATCACGAATTTTATAGCAAAAATGTCTAAGCCAGTTTAACGAGGGATCATTTTATAGGTTGATATTCGAAAGGCCAGTCGAGGCCTGTTTCCTTTCGCGTTGTCCGTTAATTTGTCGAGTCGCGCGGAAATATCGACTCTCAGTGAGCTTGGCTACGATTGGTTGGCCTGCAATGGCCATATGACCAACGTACAAGGCCTTGCCGAAACCCGGTCACAGTTGCTCGTGCGCTCATCGCCAGTTGGTTTGTATTCGTCGCAGTGTAAGGAGTGCCGTTAGATCCATCGTGTGACCGGTTTAATATACGAACTTTCACGAAAACATGGACTCGAAAGGTAAGCGCCGAACAGGCGGCCGTGACGACACAATTCTGCGCCTTAACCGCCAAGTGTCCCCAGCATAACCTGTCTCTCTTTTTCCTTTCATTTAATCCGCCAAAAAAAGTCCGTCAAAAATGATCTGCCCAATATTCCTATTTGCTTACATTTCATTGTCGTTGCGTGCATCTGTTTTCTTTATCTGTGTTTATTTTACTTCTTCGTCATTTTCTGTTTTATCGATTAATGATACATTTCAAGCTGGGCTTGCTTTTTTTACACGGCAACAATGTCAGTGAATGTATTGATGCCAGGTGGAAAGAGACAGCCAATGGGAATTTAGTTTTGAAATATCTGTTTTGTTTTGTAATTTCGAGGAATTGGAATGTAAACAAAATATACTTTACTTTTTTTTGTCTTCGAAAAAGTATTTGCTTGTGAATGTAATTTATATAATTTAAAGTTATAAAATGTATCATACATTTGTATCTTTAATTATTAGGCAACTTTTTTTTATAAATAAAATAATGAATTAGAAACATTTTAATTTGATTCTGTAAAGTTAAACATAAATTGAAATTAACAACTTTTTACTTTTTCATGGCTTTTTTGAAAATGTTTATAATAACAAGTATATTTAATTTATAATAATGTTTCAATTTAGTCAAACTGTAACAAGATACTTTTCGTAAAGCTTCTTATACATTGCCGAAATTTTTGTTGTAATTTGTATTTATAATTTCAAACAAAGTCTTTATTGTGACTCTTTCTTTATTATTTTTGTATTTGTATGAGTAAATTTGTTAAATATGACTTCATATAAAATAAAAATTTAACGGAACATATATTACGATATTTTACAGATCTAAAAAAATTAAAGAACAAATATTATTTAATTCCGTTAAAACTAAATAAAAGTAAATGTACGTGAGTTTGCTAAACTATATATGCTAAATTGTAAACTTTCGAACTATTTTATCTTAGTAATGTTTCACATATATTAAAAAAAATGTTTGTTACTCATAAATAACACATTTTTAGAAGCAGAAATGGTATTGGCTGCAATAACAGAGCTTGCAAAAGAAGTGAAAGAAATAAAACGAAGTACAATGGAAATGAAAAAGCTCGTGAATGAGATGCTTGAGAGTAAAGAAAATGAGGTTGTCCCAGCGATAAATGCACAAAATTACTCAGAATACCAGATAGACATACCAATTTCAAATATATACGAGTTTCATGCGTTCGACAAAAAGCTTAAGGACGATAAACAGTTTCAAAGATTTGTCGTGAGTATATCTATATGCATTTCAAATATGATAAGCTGTTATTAATATTCAAAAATTTTTTATTACCAGGTTCATCATTTAAAAACATTGATAGACGCCGAGGACTCGCTTGTACGAAATATCACAAACATAATGAAATTCTTTTTTACAAAGCACATGACCCTGAGTTTCACAGCAGTAAGGAAGTCTGAAGACAAAGAAATATTCAAAGATACAACTTTTTGTGATTGTGTCGAGAGTGAGTATAGCAGGTTTTTTTATACCTCATATATTATGCAAAAATTTGATATTGTTCATAAGTCATTTGACAGATAAGAAGATATATATATGTTTTAAAAAAAAGATTGTATAGGAATATTCCTGTTAAATTTTTCTCAATAAAAAACAAGATTTCAATTTTGCTTGCAGGTGTTGTGTTGAAAAATAAGCCAAATGACTGCGTTTTAGCCAATCGTAAGAAATATTTCAAAGCAATAGGATCCGTGTTTCTAAATGCCAAAGATTGGGCAGGTGGCCGAACTGCACGAAGAAAAAGAGTGCCAGATGAAATTATGTACGACGACGAGCAAATGAACTACCAAGATTTAGATATGCATGAGACACTAGCGGCTAACAATGAGGCTTTTTATATAAAAGAAGAAGTTGTGAGCGACTGATCTTACCAGAAAGACCGAATTTTCGTCTCGTGATAGTTTCCAGACGATTAGAAATTTTCTAAATATATTTAGAAAATTTTATGCCATTTTTATTGCGTTGAACTTAATAATTCTCATATTAATTTTTCAAAATTCTGATTCAATTTAAATGTCATTTAGATAATTTTTTTTTCTGAATAAAATTCTGTATTCTTAGTAGCTTGGATTGGAAAATATTAATGAGTTCATCTTAAATGCTAAACCAATCTTTTGTTAGGAATTTATTCTTTTTTATTCTAGTTCAAATTTTGGAAACTGTAAAATATGCGTAGAGAAATCTCCGAATTATTAATTCTCGGAGTGACCAAGTAATGATAGAGAAAAAAAACGTGTTCTACATTTGGCATAAATACGATATCTCTTTGTTAACTAACTTGAGTTCGAGAACTGTTATTATTATTAATATTACAGTCGAATCTTATCTAGTAGTCAATCTTTCAGAAGTTTGTAAGCCAAATCTTTCTTTTCAGAATAATGATTCATTAAAATTCTAAAATAAAAGGCAGCGACTTCTAGGCAAAATTTGACTGTTATCCATTTGTACATTATCATTTGTTATAAAATGATATAAATATATGTAATACTCTGTAAAAAATAACTGATTTTTTTTATTTTAACTTGAAAAATTCCTTTCTTCAGAATATTTTACAAATGAAGAAATAATTCATGTAAGAAATAGAAAATTCACAGCACATGTACAAGTTAAATAACTTTTTGCTTAAAGACGTAGAATAATTTGAAAAATGTCCGACTCCCATAACAGCGGTTCCATAAATGCCGCAAATGTGGATTGTTTCGTGTGCTTTATCGCGCGATCGAGAGGATGTTTGCGCCAGGCTTAAGTAGTTTAATCGCCGAGGTGTAGTAGTTCTTAAACATCTTTTGTTCCGAGCGACAAACTCTTCACTTCCGGAGTTGCCCCACTGCCACAATGCAAGAGTTTCAATGCGATTGTTCTCACGCAGCAACGCCGAGCATGAAACTCCGACCTTGACACTGAAGCGTATTAAGACTCACTGATTCACCTTCAGAGACTGGCGCCAAAACTAATTCCCATTTTTCATTTAAAACAAACGAAAAAGTAGACACAAATTATGGAAAAAAAACAAACAAACAAATTTATAAGCATTGCAAAAATTTTTAGACGTTTTTAGTTTAGGTTTATACCTTATAAAATTTTGTACTTTTATTTAACTTTAAGTATAAAAGATAGTTTATTTTTCAGAATATAAAAATGTAAAAAACTTACAGATTAGGTAAAAAGTTCACTTGATTTGTTCAGATTAGATTTTGATTTTCATACAAAAATTACATTTATAGTTTCATTATGGAGTAAATTTGTAATTTTTGTATTGCTATCAATTTATTTTGTGAGACGATGCTGCAAAAATTGAAAATGTAATAGGGCGTTGACGCAAAAGGAATGCAGTTCAACGGGACTGCTAGCTTATGTATGGATCTTCATAGATACACGTTTATTACATAAATATGCTTGTGTCGCAATATTACTTTATTGGTCACTGAGCATTTATTATGAGATTATCTTTTTCGACCATGAGCTGGATATATTGATAATTAACAGTATTCATTTTTGTAACATTGTTTTTAAGAGAAAGCTGTTGGTTTCACAGAAAAATTTAATTACTTAATTTAAAATCTTGTTCTTAAAACTCGTAATTAATTTAACTATACAAATAACACAAAAAGGATTACCACAATATTAAAAAAAAAAAAAAATACAACCAAAAATGTTATTTACTGTGGACATTCCAAGTCGTTTAGCATTTCATTAGCAATCATATATGAACAATTAAAAAAATTTATGAGATGAGGCATATACGGACAACAGATTTTCTGTTACACGAACCAAGTAGTGCTTCGTGAATTTTTTTTCTCCAAAGTACCTTGTATCGGTAACGGTATCCGCAATCGGTTTCCTCTTTTATTTGCTTGCATGCATCGTCTTTTTTTCTCATCAACTGTTAGGAATTCCGGACGTATATCATATTATTAGTTTTATGTGATTCACCGCTTTTTTGTCACAATGCATTTTTCAATTAACACATTATTACTTGTTATTACGTAACCCATAAAATGAAAAAAAAACTTGTTATAAAAATGAAACTTTCATTTATTTGATGGATAGTGAATTAAAAAAAAAGAATGATGAAAACAAAATAACGTATGAAAAATAATATTTTTCAAAGCCTGGCTCGGAAAATTGTTGCGATTAATAGCGTGAAACCGAAATAGCTGGTACACCCGACAATTACCTGTTGTGGAATATGCGTGGAATGTTAATGCAGAGTGGCTGTCAGCTGCACACGACTATTGCAAACCTTAGTGAATGGTCGTTTTGTGTAACTAGACCGGAATGCGTCGGTCACTCGCGTGCGATCCAATTCGGCCTCACTTTCGGCCCTTAATTTATACGCCTTTTTTGCGTTTCAATCAACGCAAACATTGTGTATCAACCCTTCAGGAAATAGCGATAATAATTCCATATTTATGATTGGACGAAATATTCAATTAAAATTGATAATCATTCTGAAATTCTGTTGTTTTGAAATTAATTTTTTGATATTGACTTATTTTGACTCAAGATTCACTCAATTTGATTCAATATTGACTCATATAACTCCAAAATGAGTCAATTTTAACTTCTGCTAATTCATTTTTACTCATTATTAACTTTTATTTTATCATTTTATTTAATATAGACTAATATGAATTCAATATTGACCCATATTTACTCAGTATTGACTAAATATAAACTCATATAACAGCGAACTGAGTCAATATTAGCTTCTATTAATTCCTTTTGACTGAATATCAACTTTTGTTTTATAAATTTATCCAATATGGACTCATCTGCTAAATATTGACCCACATTGACTCATTTTGACTCATTTTGACTCAATATTGACTTAACATAAATTAAAATGTCTTGTTCAAATAACATAAAAAGCAAATATGAATTCAATACTTATTTGATATTTCATCAAATAATCATCAACATTAAATTTCTATCAAATTTACAACAGTTTTTTTCAAGGCTAAATATATTTGCACAAGTAGTCAATGATCGCTGAGGGCTCTGCACAAGTTTCATCTTTAAAACATTAGCCTTTCCGTGTCTCAAGTTTATAACTACTGCGATTTAATTACGCTTGGTTCTACATTCGGTTCATATTCAAACGGTATATTTATATTCAAACCTACTGTAATTAATATTTACAGGCTTGATTAATTATTTGCCGAAGAATCTGCAATTTTCTCCCACTTCAAATTGTTGACTGAGATACTTCATATTAATCAGCTACATTGCTCAGCTCAAAAATTCGTTCTGCCTTTAGCCATTTTTCGTAATATGTGATTAATTTTTATTTCGCATACACACTATGTAAATAATCATCATCAACTTTGTAAATCTCAGCGAAATGAATTCCAGACTACAAATTTTAATTATGAATATTTTTTAGTAATAGAAGAAATTAAATTCGTTTCACTGAATCATTCATGAACTTTGTTTTTGTTGAAAATGAAAAAAAAAACTTATCCAAGTGTCAGAGCCCTTCCAACATGACTTTTTATTATAACACGATCAATTATTCTTCAATCAAAGATCACATTCAATCAGTCGTGATTAATATTTATGCGTTATGAGACGTGAATTAATTAACGTGTGGCGAGTTCCCATAAGAACTTCCTATCGATTCCATTCACCGATGAACTAATTACACAAATTACATTATTCATACCGATGTAGCGTATCATCCGATATTATCTTCTGATAATATTCGTACCACACTTTGCACTCTATTTTCATTATTCCTGTTTCTTTTCTCTTGGGGTCGGTCAAAATAAAAAAAAATGAATATTACTTGCTAGATATTGGTGTTACCGTCATAACAAGTTTTACAACTGTAAACATTCAGGATGATATTAAGAAAAGTACCTAGAGATTTTGAATGTTTGCATATTTTTACAAGCAAAAATACACAAGTTTTGTGCCAGGATCCAATTAGTTTCGTTTTCACTTTTTTCTAAATTCAAAATTCACTACAATAGCCATATTTCTGGAAAAATTAAATTTTGTTTAAAAATCTTAGATTGTTGTTTTAAACGCATCTTGAAAAAACTAGTTAAATATGTAAATCACTAAAAATTTAAAATAATCCTAATTATTTGACTTAAAATGTATTTGGATTCATTCTTTAATTATTTTTGTAAAAATAAATTTATTTCACTAAAAGTGGGACTGGTTTGTCAATTTTTAATATTTTGAATTAAAAATTAGTTCGCGTGTGTAAAAATGTGTTTAAAAACTTCACAGTCTTAGGTTTTTTAAAAGAAATTTATATTTTTTAAATATGACCATTTTAGTAAATTTTACACTGAGAGAATTATGATTTTAAAAATTATGATCAGTGCTAGTAAACTGAATGCATGAAGCAGTTATTAGATTATATTCAATCACCATTTAAAAAAAAAAAAAACTAGCAGTGATAGAACTTTTTTAAATATTGTTTAAAAAAGTTCAAACGTTATTTGAAAAACTTCTAGCACCGCTATAGTTCTTTTAAATAATGATTAAATATCATGTAATAAGTGCTTTATGCATTTAGTTTATTAGCACTGATCGTAATTTTTAAAATCATAATTGTCGCAGTGTATAATAGAGATATAACAACGTCACTTGGCTCTCTTCTTAAAGAAAATGTGATTAAAACAAAAAATATACTTGAAAATTTTGTTTCAATAAGTTGTTTCTTCAAAAATTTTATTATTAAGATGATCGGTATTTTTGCATTCTTCGATGAAGAGGAGAAAGAATAACCGTAGAAAGATTAAGAGAAAAGATACACCTTGTCAAACTCGTTCAGTCCTTTTAAATTTTAAATGCTTCGCCAACAACGGCTGTCGCCCCCGCCAACTTACCTTCAAAATGCCTCTTGTTAAAACGCAACATCTTCACATCAATCGTGCTTTGTTTCCACAAAAATTCAAGTATACAAAATGAATAATAAAATCATAAAAATTGTATTTACTGAAAAATAAATTAGAGCAGAAATAATAATGATTTCGAAATTATTTTTGTGACAGTAAATTTTGTTAATTAATTTTTTTGTCTCGCGACATTTTGTTCTTCCAATTAAAAAGAAAAAATCCAAACGGAAATAGCTTGTAAAACTCAAATCCAATCAAGAATTTTTAATGTAAAAAGAATTGATCTAGTTATAATCTGTTTACCGTTGTGCTATTGGTTTTCCCATTGAGAAGTGCTTATTTCAATTTTGAATTTTTATGCAGAATAAAGTGAATCGTAAAAGCAACATCTACTTATCTGGCTATAATTTACAGAAAAAATTTCAAGACTACACACTCAGCAGGAAAAGATCAAAATGCAAATTCATTTATTTAATCTACTATACAAAATTACAAAGAGAAGAAAACAGAAACAAAAATTAAAATCATTATACCCATGCTGTTGTTGATTCAGCTTATTTCACGTGTACTTGCAAAAGAATCAAAAAACCTGCAGCGTCAGCAGGTGTTCAAAACATAGCCAGCTATATGTTCCGAAAATCGTAACACGCACCTGTCTTGCTTTCAGATTTATGCTACAATGTTTTTTGTGCGAATCCGGGATAATGCTCGCATTTAGAAATTTATTTTCTGCCAGCGATCGTTTTCTATAAGGAGTATTCATTGAGCCCGAGAAATGCACTTTTACAGTTAGAGTTTAATTCAAATCGTCAATTATATAAACGAAGCAAACTCATAATTGAATAGTCGTAATAAATAGTTGCGAATTTAATTGAATCTGCTGCGTGAGTTTTATATGTCACTTAAGCAGCATGACGTTTTTATTATATCATCTAGGTCAATCAGAAATAGAAAAAAAAAACTGTGAGAAAATTTCAGGGTAAGAAATTTTTCAGAATACCAGTATTAAATTTTTTCGGAATATTGGTTTTAAATTTTTTCCGAGTTTTACTGAAAAGACTTTAGTTGGATTTGGTTACAAAATCAACGTTTAGCACGTCCCATGACCTTGCGGTACCGTTATGTAAAAAGGTATTTAGTTTGAAAGTATATTCCTGCATTTTTTTCAAATTTTTATTTGGACAGTTTTTTTTCGTATTTTGTTGTATACTTTAGTGTATGGTTGTTTTGTTTATTGTTACTTTGTGAAAAATAAATCAAAATGATTTTTATTGCACTGACACTGTATAGCTTTTAATAGCTTTAGATATTTCAAGTGTAGTGTGAATTTTATAATTCAGGCATACGTCAGATGTGAATTTTGTAACTTGCTTTTAACTTGAATATTTATCTCGCTGGTACTACATTTTAAATCAGGTTTTAAACATTTTTACATGAAAATGCCTGTTTCAATCTTATCTATCTCGTCCAATCGTGAGTCGACCCCGTTAATTATAAGCTGAAGGCTTTTCATTTTAATGTTTCTAAGCATTTTCTCCTGTTTTCTTCAAACTCTGACATCCAACTCCTTTTTTTTCGATATCTTTAACATAAACCAGCTCCCATAACGAAAAAAAAAACATTTATAATCGGTCATTAGTGAGGTCAACTTAAGAACTCAAAAGTCAAGAACTAAAACTTGAAAAATTGAATATGAAAAAGAACTAGCAGCTGGACAATAAACATTTTGTAATAAAGTTCTAAGAGTATTGTACCAAAAAGCTAAAAAATGAAACATACAATTTTTATTATCTGCTTTATGTATTGTGCAAATTTTGTTTTCTTTATCTTAGATTTCAATTTTTTTCAGCTTTTTATTTCAACTGTCATTAACATAAAAAAAAGTAATTTATTTCAAAAACCGCAACACAAATTTTTAAGATATATTGGATCAAACTATTTTACACGAAATTGATATTCTTCCATTAAAACAAAGTCGCGAAATAACCGACGTTTTATTTGTACACAAAGTTATGAATAATTCTATCGATTTAGATTTTTTACTATCTTGTATTCAGAGTACCCTCTGATAGATCTAAAAATAAAGATATTTTTCAGTTAAAATGCTACAGAACTAAACATGGTTCCAATGATAACTTCAATCGAGCCTTCCGTAGTAGTAACAAAATATCAACAGACATAGATTTTTTAATATATATATCCACGAATGCACTACGTTCATATCTTGACAATCATTATCGTAACTTAGCTTGTTAAACTTGGCTGTTAATATATTAATACGTACCACGTAATTTTGGAAAAAGATATGTTCCGTTAATAAATAAATAAATGACGATAAATAAATGATCTCAAATTCTCTATTAGATATAAAAGCTCAGAAATTAAACGTCATTAAAGAACTGTTAAATGTTAAATATTTCAAGAAATACTTAAGACCACCTCAAGCAAATTGTTTTGTTTTTTTTCACAAAACTTGAAGGGTTAAACTAACTATCTTTAAACTAACTCACTTAACAAAATTTAAAATTTTCTATTAGATAGAAAAGCTCAGAAATTGAGCGATAAACAGACCACATTCATTGAAATAATGAAATGCTTTTCACTATTTGCCTTGAAAAATTCATAAATTGGAAAGACAATTGATTAACACATTGGTGTGGAATCCCTTGGGAGGAGGAGTTTGAGTCCCGCTCTGGCCAAGGTGTGTCTTTGGTCGAGAGAATTTTCGCGTACAACGTACGCCAAACGTAGCATACACAGGACAAGGACCTACACTGTCTGAACAGAGAAAGCCGCTAAATAAAGAGGGAGGGAAACCGCTGTAGGAGAGATGGAGAACAAAACGACCTCTACGTCCCTCGAAACCGGCTGTGCTGAAACCGGTGCTGACGGCACTCTCCTCCTCTCTCACGCCAACACCCGAATCTTTTGCCATCCATGTAACCTTGCATCTTCTACCCCTAGAAATTTTGGTACCATCATTATGACTTGGGATTTGTACTTGGGAACCCTTCTAGAGATATTAAACTGAGGAATAGAATTAGATCGTATACTTATGTTTTATGAGGCAAAAATTAGGGAATACTATGGGATTTGGAAAGGAGTGTTGGGGACAAGCTGTTCGTCCAAGGAGAACAAGAGTGGAGAGGTTGCGTTCCGTTCGTGCGTGAGGAGGGAGAGAAAGTACGAGAAGTGAGATAGGGAGAGAGAAAAAAGGGGCAAAAGCACGTAGAAAAACAGGTGAACCAAGCAGAGATATAACTGCTCAGGTATATGAACCTCAGTCGTTTGTGCGTACCAGCCACGCCAGGGACCTCGCGTCCGAGGACCACGTGTTTTTATTATTATCAGCCCCCCGAAAAGAGAGTTCAATTCAGAGCTGTATTATTGAGAAGAAGCCGGCACTGAGAATGCAGAAATAATTACTTGCAAACCCGTTTTTCTCTGCGTTACAAAATTCAGTCGGGCTTTTGTATATTCTGTTTTGGATATTACTTTTAGAATGCAAAAGGTGAAAGTGAAAAATTTGCGTGCTAATTGGGAGTTGTGCAATAGTCGCGACAACAATACGACCAAAGGAGTGCTTGTCTGTGATCATGGTGATTCTTCGTATTCGACGCCCAAAGAACGCGAGGCTGACGTAATTAGCGGTTAGAGTGGGCGTCATTTCTAGTCGAACCTTGTTGCACGATTTTGTGGGGGAAAAATGACCCGCGATGTCAAGTGATACTGGTGTGCACGCCGCTTAAGCAGACACGTGCCTTTGCTCGAGTTTAGTGGCTTACGTCTTTCTTAAGGGGCTATGGATAGGAGCAACGATAATGGTGTGGGAGTCGGGGGCACAGCCACGAATCCCGCATCACCTTTTAATAACTCGGCCAATCATGGGGGACCGATTTACAATAACAATACCGGCAACAGTAATGGATTAGATAATCAGGTACATTAAGACAGTTATCGAGGATGGAAAGTTTGGTGAGAAGTGGAGATACAAGGAATTTCGTGTGTATATATATAGGTGGAATTGCGTGGGTTTTTGTGAGTCAGGTCAAATTAGATTTGAATTTTGACCCGATCTTGTAAATCAAGTCTAATTAAACTTGAATTTTGATCTGACTGAATTAATCATGAACAGTAAGATTTGAATTTTGACCTAACTTTAAAGGTCAGGTTTAATCAGATTTTATATTGGACCTGACTCCATGAATCAGGTCTAAGTAAATTTGAATTTTGACATAATTTTGTAAGTCAGCTCTAATCAAACTTTAAATTTATCTTGACTTCATAAATGAAATATAATCAGATATACATTTTGACCTTAATTTATAAATCAAGTCTAGTCAATCTCAAAAGATTACGACCTCACTGAAAAATTTAAACCATTTTAAATCTTATTAGATCTTTCAAATTGTGATCTGATTTTTGTTAATTCATTAGATCTGGATAGAGTTGTCTCTCACCTGACTTCACAAAATCGAATTCAATCAGGTCTAATTGAAACTGAAAAAAGAACTTAAATTTATATCTGACAAAAAATGAAATCAAATTTTGAGTTTTAAATTCGATTTGACAGAAACTTCACGAAAATATTAAATCAAATCTAATTAACATCTAAGAATACCTAACCTTACAAAATTAAATCGAGTCAATTAAAATTAAAGTTGACATAGTTTCGTTGTGACTTAAAATACAAAATCAAATTAGCTTCAATCAAAATTTTATTCCTACCAAATTTGAGGACAAAATCCATTAAATGAGCTCACTTTATAATTCTTTTCAAATTGAACATTTTTCTTCTGTTCAAATAAAATATCATTAATGATGCTCTCAAGTTAATATATAAAAGTACCCTTTTTTAATATTCGAGTAAATGAAATATTAATTTAACCAAACTCGAATAACCAGTTATTTATCTCACATTTAATATCAAAATTGCAATAATATTCGAATGCCAGTGTCTAATTATTACATTACATTAAATATTATTATTATCAAACAAAATAAAAGACTGAAAATGTTTGTCACTGTCATTAGATGCAATTGTACAATATTAATAACTGTATCTCAATTTCTTTTCCTCATTGATTTCGCACTCGTTTGACTGCATTTTACAGTTGGTTGAACTACGACAAGGTCACATTGACCTCCGATCTCTCTTTCTACCGCATGCTACAGTCATCACCATATCGGGTGACTTCTTTGTACAAATATCTTTTACTTTTAAACACTTTTCAATTGGAGAACCAATATATACATATTTTTTGTCTATCGTCTATGCGTTACAAATAAATTGCAAATGGTCATCTCACACGTGGCTTTTTACACACAATGCGACTTTCCTTTCTGAGCTAGAAACTTTAGAACAAGATAAGACTCTGCAAATCGTAGACTTGATAAGACCCTGGTGTTTGCTGCATTCCGCGATACATTGCTGCGAAGAAAGTCGAGGTTTATGTTTGCGCATAACCGACACAGAATCGATATAAGGTGGGACTACTTTGTTGTTAACAAAGAATACATAACAAAGCAATAAAGTTTATCAATTTTAATAATTTATTATACTCTAAAGAAAGATGAGTTAGGAATTTTTGTTTCATGTTAAAATTATTTGTTAAACAACTTTCTCTATGTAGGAAAGAAAATTCTATGTAAATATGCGGATAATAATAATTTTATGGCTACTTTCTTTCGTGATACGAAATAACAATTAAGATAATTTTGTATGATTGAAAATTCTTGTATTTGTCAGCTCCATTTGTGATGGGTTATGAATTGTTTATTATTCTAATTATTTGAAAGCTATATTTTTGAAAAAAAAAAAATTGTTGAAAAAGCTCAGGCTATGTTGTCCTGGCACGAGTCCTGGCACAAAGTCTATGTATTTTGTAACTTCGAATAATTATTTTTAATTTTTAAGTGTGTTCGAATACTTCAAATGGCTTCAAACCGTTTGAATATTCGAAATGCTTTGGAAATTCAAAATATTTTGGAGCACTTCCCTTTTTCGAAAACTCAACCCCACAACTCCAATTTTTAAATAAATTTTATTAAAATGTCTTGTTAAAATTTATTATCATGAATACAGACAACGAAAATTAAAATATTTCGAATATTCAAATCGTTTTAAATATTCGAATTTTAAAATATTCAAAGCATTTTTAATTGAAATTATTTCGAATATTCAAATTATTTGAATATTCGAATAATATTCAAAAACATTAATTTAAGTTTAAAGTTTGAATATATTTGAATAGTCAGCAAGCTTAATATTTTAGCTTGCAAAAATATGCGAAAATCAAACATTTCAATTCTCTAAGTGCATTTTTTAATAAAGTTGAAAGCATCATTCGTGTCCCTCCTTAAAAGTCAAAATTTTATGAAAGAATCTTTTTCCAACTAGAAAAACGTACAATAGTTTTGATTATACGAAACGGGACCAGTCAGAGGTTGGACTCACGTCCGACATTCTTTCCAATTCTTGAGTGCCCGGTCCCGACTTTGCTCGTCCCTTTTGCTCGTAAGATTACGCTCGTTCACGATAGAACGACGATGGCATGCAGTCCTTCGACTTTGTCGAATATTTTTCCTCTGATGTGTGGTCGTAAATCATGGATAAATCATGGGAAATGCAGATAATGTGCCAATGCCTTCGTCTAGTGCTGTGCAAAACATTTTTTTGTCCCTTGAAATTAAATGATACAAATTACTTTTTCACTTTGCATGCAGCCATAAAATTTGTAATGCATTTAAATTGATAAAAACTTTATGTACAAAGATATAAAATTTAATGCTGCAGTAAATAGGCATTTTTTAATTTCATACTTTTTAGCGCTATCACAATTTATTTGCCCAATAAACTCAAAAGCATTGTTTTGTCCAGCAACATTTTATGAACACTCAAAGATGATTTTTTTTACTACAGAAAAAAGGAGGAAATTTTTGCACAGTAGTTGGAGATATTTCACAATATCATTTCCGTCGATTATCCGCAGTTTGTCAAGGTGTCTTGTAGAAAAAATAAAATAACATTGACATTTTCATGTGTAATTTATATAGACAGATGCCATACACATGACTGTCCAGTGTTTTACATTAATATATTTTTATTGACCTAATTGTGACAACTGTATTAAATCATAAGTTAGAAAAAAAATCTGTTGATTTCAGGGAAATATGATATTACTATTGGACATAATTCCCCCAGAAATCAACATTTAAAAAAGTATTTCGTATTATCAAAACGCAGAGTACAAATACTTTTTTTACTTGAATTTTTGTATTAGTATAAGTCAGAGAAAATAATGAAATCAAGGATACCAGTGAGGAATGCTTTTCCATCAACCGCACCTAATAACTTGTTGGTGATAAATAACGCACGCGTTTTTCCCACATACACAGAAAGCGTTCTGCGTAGCTCGCATTTTTCCTCTTCTTTCTTTTTTTTTTACGACGCGCTAATCACGTTCCTCTTGACCTGGCAATGCTTCAGCAGGAAGCACTGCTCGATGCAAACGCAATAATTTTCATCGACCATACGATACAATCCCTTTCACGACATCGTTCAGGACAATGCGTCGTTTTGTTATTCCAATCGCTACACGTATTCAGCGGCATGTACTGCCACGATTATCGTATTTAACATGCAAATGCATTTCTTCTTACCCATCTTTGTACATTTTCTTCATTAGGAACCAAAACCAAAAAATGTCGTTTATAAAATTGCAATTCAAAAATTTACAATTTTTATTTTTAATTTTTTATTTTTCTTAATTCACTTAGTTTTCTTATTTTCTTTAGTTTCGTTCGTTTTCTTAGTTTTCTGTATTTTATTTAATTTTGTTAGTTTTTTATTCAATCATAATTTAAGAGGATTTTGAAACTTTTAAAACAATCAAATTTTAATTTACTTCAATGAATTTATAAGAATCATTCTAAAACAAAAGTCAAAATGAATGTAAACTTGTGTCTAAAGGTGTCTCAGGGTTAAGTTCAATGATAAGACTTCGTTTATTGTCAAGACATAAGAAAATAAATAACCGTTTTTATTTTGAGTAACAAAATTCAAACCTAATATTTATTTTTTAAATTAATTTAACAATAATGATTTTAAAATAATTATAAAGACAATATTGAGAAATTCTGGAGACTTTAAGTTAATTTTATTTATAAGTGATTCCAATTTTTAATTTGACTGTAAAATCAATTTACAAAAAAATTAATTTTTATTTTATACGTTTTTATAACCTTTTTTATTTTATTTAGTTTTGTTAGTTGGCTGCGTATTGTTAATTTTGTAATAAAAAACTTTTTAACGAGTATACGTCTATTAAAATTAGAAAAACTCCCTAGGGATTTTATTTTGCTATTATATAGTGAGATGAGAAGGGGAGCTTGAACCTTTTCTCGGGAAAAAGAGACGAGTAAATGACAAAAGCATTCCTCCGGCATTATTCATGGCGACAGGTTCGAGTCGACGTGGATTTGAAGGGCCGGTTTCTTCGCCTACAAGACACACGCACTTGAGACAATAAATTTTGCAGACTCCATTCTTCTTGTTTAATAAAAAAATAATAATCGTCAATTTTTAATTGTACCTCACTTTTTTCAGAAATACAATCAGATTTTTTTTTAAATAATAAAATTGTAATTTGATAAATATTATGTAAGCGTAAGTAGGTCGCAAATAAAGACAGCTACCTAAGACACAAATTATGGCTTCTAATCTTTAGTTTCAGTTGCACGTACGACAGATCTCGAAAAGTGTAATATTGATGTATAACAGTGTCACAATACAATTGTAACATGTAAAAAGCTTTTTCACAATGTATACATTTGAAATTTAATTTTTTACTTTCTTAAGAAAAAAAAGTAGAAAGAGTTCGTGTAAATGTTTTTGCTGAATGAAAAGGTAATATTTATGTGTGTACCTGCGTGCAAAACAAATTTGCCAATAGTATGGCTAATCGCTTTTAAGAGCTTTCCTGGTTTGCTAGCATTTTGTGCTCTCAAATCGATTACGAACACGCAAGTCTAAGATTAACGATCAGGGTAAATCGACTTTTGAATTATATGGAATAACGTCAGCTGTATGCATAAACAAAAAACAAGTTAATCTTTTAATTTTGGTTGCAATTTTTTCGTGAAAAATTATTATCTCTGAAATACAATCAACATTTAATATTGTTTCGCTTTTAAATATTAGTAGGGTCAAGTCAGGTAAAAATGATTAGTTTTTAAAATATATCATGAAGTAATCATAAATCATTTTTGCGTCAGAAATATAAACAAAGATCTCATAAATATTATTGCATGTTTAAAAATTGAATAATTAACGGAGTTGAATTGTTATAACAAATGATCAGAATGTAATTTTAATACAAAAAATCTAAAAATTGTAATGATTCAGCAAATTACCAAGCCTATACATCAAATCTACTAAAATAAAATAACTTATTGAACAAATTGAGTTAATTAATAGAAATTTGTATAATTTACTCCGTATAATCAAAAAAACATAACCTCAAAATGTTAATACAAAACCAAAATAGCCAGTTTCAAATTTTTAGGCAAAATTAACATCGTTGAATTAGGAAATTACCAATACTTAGTTACTTATACATCATTTATATAATTTATCTCTAAAAATTAGCCACGTGCTGTCAGTGAATTAATTTAAACATTGATCATTTTTACCCAAAATCGCTGATCATTTTTACCCGATATATTTAGTAAGTTAGTAATAAAGTTTGGAGTTATAAACAAATATTCTATGGTGCACACAACCTTCACAATACTTCAAAATATGTTTTCCATATAAAAGGTTTAAGTTTTTCATGTTACATTTGAAGACTGACGATAAATTTGCAAGCTTTGAAAACAATTTCACACAGCCATATTGTGCTACAGGCAACAATAATAATTATTTTCTAATTATACAATTATTTTTAAACTTGTATAAATTTATTTTCATTAATAAGAAAAGTTTCTTTAATGAGAAAAAATATTTTGGTACAAGTTTTCAGTTATTTTTATTTACAAATTCAATTTAATACTGATTTTGACTATTAACTAAATATTAAATTAAATTTTATACTACACTGAGTCAATGCAATTGAATATTAATTGAATTTCGTCCAATTGTACTTTCAAAATAATTTAATATTGAATAATATTGACATAAAATTGAATTCAATATTGAATAAATAATTACCTTCCAAAATAAATCATATATTATTATTTATTTAATATTGATTTAAGATGGCAATATAACATAAATTTAAAATATTGTTTATTTTTAAATAATATTTCAACTTTGAACCAATATATCTAGAGTCATTATTGATTTAATATAAGCTAATATTAACTTAAATAGAAAATTTAATTAGTATTTAATATTAAATTTATTTCAATTTTTCATTTGTTATAAGTATAGATTTAAGGATTAAGTAATATTATAAGTTGATATTGGGTATAATTGAGCTAGTATTAACTCGAAATTGACTATTTATTATTGAGTCGCTTTTTTTTAAAAACAACACATGTTATTTAGTATTTACTATTTACTCAGTATGTGAACATAAATTTAAGATCAATATCATGTTGAATTAATGTTTTAATTTAATATTGAGTCAATTTTGATTCAATATGAGCTAACATTAGCTCATAAATTACAAAGAAATACGTATTTCTGTATTTAATATTGATTTAAAATAAATTTAAAATTCAATGAACATTTTGAGTCAATATTTATTCTTATATAAGGTAACATTAAAAGTTAAAATTCAATATTAAATTCTTTTGTAGAGAAGAAACACGATAATTTTTTATTTAATATTGACTTAAAACAAATTCAGTACGTTGATGTAAAATTCAATTAATATTCTGAGTCAATATGACTCACTAAAAGCTAACATTGACTCAAAAGTTAAAATTCAATATGAAACCCTTTCTACATAAAAACATGATTTTTGTATTTAATATTGGTTTAAAATAATGTAGTACATTAATTTAAAGTTCAAATAAAATTTAAGTCAATATTGACTCAAAATTAGTAATTCAATTCCAGGTCAATAAATTTCGCATCAAATTAAATCATCAACACTTTCATAAGATGCAACTAAAATCTTTTATTTTAAAGAAGGAAAGTCGTTTTGAATAAGAATGTTCGCCTCGGTATTCTCCGTTATCACGCCGAGAAGGTACGACGACGGGAAAGGCGCGACCGCGAGGTTTGCGGAGGTCGAATAGTCAGTCAGTCAGTCAGTCACCGCGCTTGTTGGGAATTACTACGCGTTTTTCTTTGTCGTTCGACTTTTCGGCGTATTTGTTGTACGGTCTCACCCGGAACCACGTGCTATTGGTGTCAATATTAAATTTTCTTTACATTTTTTCATCGTCTATGTAAATGGTTCTTTTTTCAACTTTAAGTTAACTCAAATCAAATAATTTTCAACTCAAAATTAACTCAACTTCAAATTCTATATAAACTTGCAAAAAAATTATCTTAAATCTAATACATTGTATTTTAAATGTTTTTTAAACTGATTTAAAGTATTGATGTTATTTTACAACTTGTTTATTTTACTGCAATTTTAAAACAGAATTACTGTAATAAGATTATAACAAATTGAACATATTTAAATGACAAAAATATATTCGAGGTCATATTAGCAAATGTGGGAAGTAAAAAAAGGATTTTTTGTCTTTTTTCTTCCGAATTTGATAAAATTAATTTTTAGCTTCCCACTGACTCAAGATCTGACAACCTAAACAAGTTAGACGTCTTTCAATAAACAGATAAGCAGAACCTTTATCTTGCGACACTTTATTTAAATTGGATCGAGACACACATAATCGTTTCGTGTCAAACAGTAATTTGTCTTAAGCCAAAACTAGAAAATGTCGACTTTTTGGAGCAATTTGATATAAAATTTGTAAAAAGAAATCTAATACCGTAAAAAGATTAATTTAAAAAGTAGAAAAAAAGTTTCTGGAGCAAGTTGCACAAAAAAAAAACTAAAAACAAAATTAATACTAAGAAAAAAAATTGATTGTAAAAGAAGGAATTTTAAAAAAGAGAATTAATACCAAATAAAATACAAAAGTTAATGATGATATTTAAGTTTTAATTGAACGAATTTAGATATCTAAATTGGGTGTTTTAAAAGAAGAAATCTGGCTGGCATCAACGAAATATACAACTTCCGGTGTGAGGGTAACTGAAAACACAACTCGTCTGTCTGTCATCGCTTGTTTTTAAATTCCACGCAATAATTTCGCAATTTTCCGCCAGTTTTGGTCTATTATTTTTGGTTCAACGCCAATTAAATCGTTAATCATTTATCCTTTCAACGTGTTATTACAGATAATTGCACTTACGGTGTAACTTTTTCAAACGTCGAATAAATTGGATCCATAATGCATTTTTTTTATTATTATAATCAGAAAAAAAAATTCAGATAAAAAAGTAACTTAATCTTTATAAATTAGACAAATAAATTCTTAAAAAATACAAATCTTGCAAGATAATATGAACTCGAATTGTAAGACTGAGAAAAAAAAACTCTTTAAAAAAAGTAATTTAAAACACACGTATTTATAGATTTAAAATCTTCTGAAGTTGGGAACTTTTAAACTTGTTGTGATGAGAATAGATTACAATGAATACTATTTGGACGATTCACATTTGGTAAGATTTTTTCATAAAAATTTCCTTTTTAAAATGATAAGTTTTGTTGAATATGTACTGCTATAAATTGTGTTTTTATAGCTGCAATTTTAAGTTAATAAATGTTTTACATTTTGTAGAAAATTTTTTAAAATTTATACAGTTATCTTAATAAAAAAATTTTTTTATTGTTTACTGATTCCCCACACTTTAAGAAAAATTGGTACCTGATTTTGTTGGTGTCAAGTTAAGTGAAACGAGATACGGGTCATTAAGCTAAGTTTTACGTGTATGTATATGTACAGGACGTGTGCAATGAACATGTGCGTCCGTTATATAAACTAAACTTATGTGAATGTCCTCTCTTTTCTGTGTTGCATCACGCCCTTGACCATTTTGCAATCCAAAATTGTACAATTAATCCTTATTTTATATCATCTATATAAAATTGTTGACATGTGTCTGTAATTTTGCAAAAGCCATATATATGATGAATGACAGAATAAGTGTCAGTAAATTGCATAATGGTCATCGTTCAGAAAAGTGGGTCATTAATTTTATTGTGATGATATCGAGTTTCGAATTTCATTATTTCTCAGATGAAAAATGAAGAATTTTAAACGAAAAAAGTAATTTTAAAAATCAAAAAGATGAAGAAATTAAAAAAACAATAATTTTAAAAATGACAACATTTAAGCAAATAAATAATTTTTATTTTGAATTATTTTAAAAACATAAAATAAAGTTGATTTTTAATATAAATTAAAAATGTTCACTTTATTTCACATCAAAGTTAAAAATTTACTTTAAAATTGAATTATATTTATTTATTGACTTTATAACCTAAAACTGAGGTTGTGTTCATTAAAAATTTTGATTTTCAAGTTAGATAATCAAAAAATTAGATTTATAATTTAAAATTAAAGTTTTATAAATCAAAAATTAAGATTAAACATTTTTTTAGAATAAAAAATGTGAAAATGAACTGCAAACAAGCTTTTCCTTTTGTGCAAAGGAAAAGGCAAGATTATACAGCGAGATGAAATTCGATGCGAGCATTTACATTTGTCTCGCGACAAGACGAAAGCTTTTGCGCATTGTTCATCAAGCGAATCCTTTCTTTTGCATCCGTTTTGAGGCACTCACTAAACCTGAAAGGGAAACGAGATACCTGCTTTTAAATGACGCGTTTAATTACAACACCCTTTCTTTTTTCAGATTTTGCTTTGTATCTGCTTCTTTTCACAACTTTTTTCTTTTCCATTCAAAGAATTTGGCTCTAAGTAAACTAGTCAATTTTACTTTTCATTCATCTAATCTAGTCAAATATTTAAATTATTTATTTTAAATCAATTATTAACTATCAAAAAATATATATTAACTAGAATTTTATTCACTATTTTCATTCTATTTATTGTTGTAACAAAAATTAACACATGGAATTTAATTTTAAAATTAACATTTTAGTAATTTTTGCTACCTTTTTAGAACATTTATATTTATTTTGTTTGATTTTATTTTACTCAATTCTAAATTAAAAATCTATCGGTTCTGAGTTAAAAATGTTTATTACAATTGTATCAGTTGAATAAAATAATTGAATTGTACGTACATTTTTGTTGTAAATAATAAATGTTTTAGAGAAAATATTTCAAGAAAACTTTGCAGACTTGTTGCAAATGTATTAATATATATCACACATGATCGTGGCATGAATACATTTAAATCTTTTTATTATATTTATCGCAATACTGAGAG
>JABFPM010000433.1:7664-29086 GCA_022817325.1 Idris sp. 1 HC-2018 | reverse complement strand
TAAAATTAAGCAATTCAACAAAGAAAGTGTAAATTGTAACACATCGATACAACAATATTTGTTATAAATTTTCAAAAAAATTTTAATTAAATTTTTTTCTTTTTCATTATCTTTTTTCATCATTCATGATTTTTTTTTTTTTTTAATTAAACATCGTCTTTTTTGTTTGAATAGGAAATTAAAACAAGAAAGTCATGGAAATGTTTTTCATAAAATTATGTAAAAAGACGTTTTGCAAGATATTGATTGCAAAAGTTACGTTTAACCCTTCACGTACCGACGACTGCGCGCAGTGAGTATTTACCCGTTCAACGCATATTTCGTGTATTAATGAATATTGTAAATGTCATTAACTCAAATAAAGGCTTGCAAATTGAATTTAAATGTTCGTTGATAATTAAACAATTAATGTTGTTTGAATACAAAATATTTCACCATTATTTCGATTAATTGATTTGTATTTACTTCATTTTTAACAAAATATTCTTAGAAACTTCATAGAAAATACGATAAAATGACAAAAACCTTATAGATTTTCATATTATACAAGAAAATTGTAAATTCTTTTTAAAAAAAACTCCTAGAATAAAACCAAAACTCTCTAGATATTACAACGAAAATGTCTTTGTATTCCCTACAAACAAAAAAGTTTGACGAATTTCTTCTTCAGATCTTTAGAAGTTTCTAAGAAGACGTACAAAATTTCCAAGATTTATTTTTAAAAATGAAATATTACTAAGAATTTGAGTACGAAAACTTCCTACAATTTGCTAGAGAACAAAAGAACCCCAGATTTTTAGAACGAAAAATTCCTAGAACACAAAAACATTTCATAGTAATTCTTTTACAAGAAAAAGAGCAAAACTCTCTAAATTTTTCCTAAAAATACTCCCAAGAATTTAATAGAGAACAAAAATCCCTAGATTCTTAAAACAAAAACAAAAAAGTTGCTAGACTTGGAGGATCATTGAAAATTAATAGCTGACCAGAGGATTTCATTAATTTGTCATCTAGTGACATTTATGGTGTGCCACCCTGTTGAACAATTGACCCAGTGACTGCTCGCGGTGCATCGTCAAGAGGGTGTCCGCCCCATTAACATACTGTATGTTACGTATTTTGCGTAATCTAGTCATTAATCACCGGTGCATTTCCTTCTTAAGCAACCTTGTCTTGCCTACGGATATGTACACAACGATAAGTCAACGCGCGCACACATACACACACACACGCGCACATATATATATATATATACACACACACACACACACACAATTACGCAACCACGCTAGTGCGTAAAAAGAGAGAGAGATAAAATTTTTTCTCAATAAATCCGCGCGATCACCTGTTTTTTTTGTTCACGCCATATGCGAGCCTTGTTACGGACATCGATTTTTCGTCACCCTTTGCTCCATTGTGTTTTTCTATTGTGTGCTAGAGAAAATATTAGCCGAAGGGATTGATGTCCTAAAACTCTGATTTCTTGTTTATTATGACATCCTATAGCCGCAAATACGATTTTTATTACTGATTTACGTCTTTTTTTATAACAGTTTATGCCTTGTCTTTGTCCGTTTTAATGTGTAAGAAAGAGATCAATTTATCAAGATTCTAGTTATTTTCCTCTTAAATTTCAATTTATTTGAAATTTCATCCTTGTTTAATTCTGCAGGTTAGAAACAGAAAGCCATTCAGTTTTCGTAAATTAAGTTAGAAATATTTTTTATATATTAAGGATTTTTTAAAATAGTTTTTTATCCTTGTTTATTTCGGTTAATGAAAAAGAGATAATAAGATGTTTTTGTATTAATTTAACCGTTTTTTTATTATTAGCCTATATATATCAATCATAATTGAATGCACGAAATATCGTACATTTACTCCAAAGATATAATGGAGCGACTTTTGAAGGGCTGTTGTCAGGAAGGGGTTGTAAAAGTGAATTGAATACTCCCGGCGAAGGGTCAAATATAGATATATTTTTGTGCCTGACGACAAGCTATGAGCAGCCATTTTAATAAATGGCAGCTTAAATAGTTGGCTACTTACATATATAAGTATATATTAGTATAAACAGATTTTCCATTAACTTCTTTTAATGTGAATTCACTATAAAAAGTTGTTTATTTTGTTTTGCCTTTTTATTTTATGTTGGCTTTTCTGTGTATATTAATATATTATCGATGTATTATTAATTTATTTTCGATATATTGTCACCATAGCATCTATTATTGTCAATCACAAGCGAATTAATAGTTTTTCAAACTATACGTTGGTTGCAATATAAATATCAATACATGATCGATACTGTCGATGTATTGTCGATATATTGTTGATATACATTGAAATTTGTCGATGCATTGTCAATTTATTGACAAATTTTAATAAATCAAGATTTTTGACGGTTAAATTAGGGCTGATATTCAAAATCACATAGGGTTATTTTTAATGTATGTTACTGGTACTACCAACATTAATACACTATCGATATAGTGTCGATATATATCGATGTATAGTCGATTTATCGATTTATTTCGATAAACCAAGATATCTAACAGGTAAATTAGGGCTGATTTTCAAAATCACGCGCCAATTGATAGCTAGAGAGTCAACGTGCGAAGGCAAATTGTAAAGTGGACAAGAGACGGTATCGGTGAGGTGAGCTTGTGATGGACGAGACTCTGCGGTTTAACGCGAGACCGACGAAATCCGGGATTGAATCGGACCCAGTTGCAGATATTAAGCTAGGGTTAATAGGTTTAGTTTACGCGGCTAATGGATAGCGGCGGGCCTGCCAAAGACGAATGCAGGGGGGGGGAAGGGGAGGAAGCACACACGTGCGATCAGCTGAGCGCACAGCTGGCTGATGAGAACCGCTGTCTGCAGGGGTCGTTCTCTGTCTCTCTCGTGGATTGGGTTAGCAAAGGATGTGGTCGGGCCAGGGGGGTGGCGGTGAACGGCAAAAGAGGGTGTTATTAGGGGTTGCTCATGGGGTGGCACTGCGATCAATGCTAGAGAGTCATGCCGAAGTTTCCCCATCCCTCCCACCCCTGCATATATAGCTACATAACACGTATGTACGTACCCCGGCTTGCTACGTGAATAGAGCTTCGTGTGTAAATACGAGTTTGCGTATATTATGTACGCGTGTTTTTGCATATTCCACGACGGAAGCGTTTCAATTTTCGGAAACTATATCAACTGTAGAACTTAAATTGATATTGCAGTTACATTTTTATTGTAATTTTAAAGTAAAAAATGAAGTTTTTGGGTGTTGCATCCTTGTCTAACTTGAGGATTGAACAAGGACAGGCACATGAAAAATGGGTTTTTAAAATTTTTGAGGCTTGCATTTTTGTCTAAATGGTGAATTGAACAAGGACAGACATTAGACAATTGGTTTTTGTTGGTTTTTGCATCTTTGTCTAATTAAACAATTAAACAAGGACAAATATATAAAAAATCGTGAAAATTGTATAATTTTCATTGGCCTCGAACTTAGAGTGTAAATGAAAAATGCGAGAGATTAGTTTACAATGTGTTTGATCGTAAATTCCAATCGAAACCTGTTTCATCGATTGGCATTTTTACATTTCGACGACTTTATGAAAAGTTGATGAAAGAGGCAGTTTTGTGTTTTGCGACAAGCCACGGTTGACAACAAGAGTGGGACATGCCACACGACCGGATAGACAAGCCGAGTGACGGACGGATCGAGCTATCGTGGGAATGCGGTACCGCGCTCACTTAAGATCTCTTAAAGGTATACAGCAGAATGATATGTGTGTTGACTGCTGTGTCCCACTAACTATGTGAAGAGAAAACTATAGCAAAAAGTGTCGATAAATCACAATCTAATCAAAATAACGGCTTTTTTCTCAAAGAAACATTTTTGCGCTACTTTTCTAATTGATAACATAACCTCAAAGTCATTTTTCAAATTGGGCGCCAAACCTGTCTACTCAAATGTATATGTTAAATTTAAAAAACTAAATTGACCTCTAAAAATTCAAAATTTAGCGGGAAATTAAAATTTTGTAATGTCATGTTTTTTTTTTTGTAAATTAAGTAAAAAACAAAAGTTAGTGGGAAAATCAAACTTTTTAAAATGTAAAAAGTTATTTTCTTGAATGCTAATTTAAAATTAAAATTCAAGTCAAACAAAATTATTATGAAAGATGTTAATAATTTTTTGAACTATTACAAATTTCTAAATTTGCTTGCAATGTGAGTTTCGTATATAATATCTTATCACGAGAGCGTTTCTTGCGATCAACGGAAAAGTGAGCGGTCGACAGTTTCGAATGCCAAAGATATTTTCCCCGAGGCTTTCTTTCTTACTTTTACAAAAATGTCTTGCACAAGATTTCGTTCTTTTCGAAACTTGTCTCAACTGTATTTAAAATTACGTCGCACAAGCGTGATTTATTTTCCGTTATATTATATATGCGTTTCATAAATTCTATACGGACGTTGCAATATTCCGTTAATTGCGAAAAAAAATAAATTTCACTTTACGTAATTATTAATGACTCGTAATTATTCTTTGTATTCATATATTACTTTAAAAAATGATAAATAAATTACTTTATACAAAAATTCGTTATTTTTTTAGAAAGAAAATTGAAAATTTGATTTTTGGGTGCAAATGGAATTTTTCGTGGGAAAATTAAACAAGTTTGAATTATTCGCGGAAGAATTGAAAAATTTGATGGGAATTTGAACTTTTCCGAACAATCAATTAGAGTAACAAGTCCAAAAAGGCACGAGAATCGATAATTAGCCAACAACGATATTACCGGACATGCAATTAATATCTTTCTGCAAAAAGCTCGCCGACTTACACCGTTTGACGTGGATTTACATCCACTAATGAATGAACATTTGGCTAATTCACACTTACGCCCGAACGTTCAACCCTTCATTATTTCATTGTCGGCGCTTTAAAATGAAGATTAAGTGCAAGCTGTTAATTGCGAGCGTTGAAACCCGGCGAATCCCAATCATTTGTATATTTCGCTGCAAATTTTAAATTAACTGATTGATTTTAAATTGTTTTAACAGATAATTGAAAAAGATGATCAAAATTCGATTTATTTGAGCGGGAAATTTAAAAACTTAAACTAAAATTTCAAATTTTCCGTCCAAAAAATTTACACTTTTTTTTTAAACAAAATAATCATAATTAATAAATTTTGTCATTCTTTCGGTAAAATTTAAAGTTTTAATTTCGGCGGGAAATTTGAATTCCCAAAAGTTAAATTTCCAATTGAATGACTTCTTTCATTATGAAGTTGTATAACCTAAAAATTGTGTGTATTGATTCATATTTCAAGTTTAAAGCATACGAATGGCAATCCGGCGCACCCCTCACAACAACCCCTGCGATTTGGACAAGATCCTAATCACACAAGGATTGATTTTTCGGGCCACACAGAACGCCACACTTGTAACGCAGATACACGTGTTGGCAAACGATACGGTTACTATGCGATGATTATGAATCAACGGGAGACAAAACTTATCGAGGCAACAATTTTATGAGGGCAATAGAACTTTTTTTTCTGCATGTATGCAACCAATCAAGGCGTGACCGAATTTAAGGGAAAACCCATATCTTAATTAAGATGCGCGTCAAATAAATGTCAAATCAACTTTAACTTTTTAAATTTCCCGCTAATTTTCCCCTAACTCATTTAAATTTACCAGCAAATTTAAAAATTTAACATCAGCTCAGTTAAATGGACCGTCTACTTTTAAATGTATTCTACTTTGACGTGAATTTTTAAATTTATTAGCGTCAATTTTTAATTTGTTTATAAATAATTTTGTCGTTTCCTGTGCGAAATATATATCAGTCTATTAGATCGAATAAAAGCCGGACGACAAATTGTGCTCAGGCAAATAAACTCTAATTAGTAATTTAAATCGATTAATCGAATGATGGTCGATCGTGCAGTCTCCGGTGTGGACATGTCGCACGAGGACGCGGGACAAGTCGCGTAGGAGGCAGCTAATTTATTGCGCATTAACGTCACTTGTCTCTGACCGCGCACTGCATCTAGTTGTATTTGTTGTCTGTCGCATCACAATCTGCATTATGCATTTGTCACATCAAACTTTCGACAATAAGATATATTGCGACAACTTTGCCCCATGTGTGACAACAAATTTCCTTCGGGGATTCCCCTTCATTCAAAAATTTAAAAAACAAGTTTGTATCGATGTGTTACCTTATACCTCAGAATTAAGTTGAATTTCTTTCTTTCATGAAAACAAGCTCACCTGAAACAAAAAGAAAAATTATTTGTTAATAAATTTGTTTAAAAAATCAAATTTACAATATCTTATTGTCAAATATGAATTTATAAAACATTTCAGACGGAAATTGCTAAAAATTGATGGGAAAATATAAAATTTAAATTTAACTCTTCGCGTCACATTCAATGGTCAATTGAGTACGAAAAGTTAAAGGTTTTTTTTTAATTTTTTGAGATCTTCAGTTTGAAAATTAAACTGAAGAGTTATGGACTAGTTTTACGGTTAGTTTTTTTTAGTTTTAATTAGTTTTTGTTGATTTCATTTGGAGAATTAAATCTGTAACCACATTTTCGCCTCTGTTCAACATGCTCTTCAAAATTTTCCACATCTCTTAGCTAGAATTGTATTCCCTAGAGTCCACCTACACGAGACTTTTTCTGTTTCCCACTCGAGTCCGCCACTTTGCGACGCCCCATACAGCATCGATGACGTAGACCCGAAGGGGGGCTCGCTTTACCCCAGTTTACGAGGGGGCACGCACAAGCCGTCTAAACTTTCCAGTCTATCGACGCATCATCGACCTTCGCCCTATTTGTATTCTCTCTTTCTTTTCTTTTTATTCACGTACTCTTTATTTTTCTTCTCGGTCGTCTTTTCAAGGCCTGATCAATGATCATTGAAAGTTCAACCGACTCTATTTTGATTAAAATAAGTGATTTCATTAACTTTATTTTTTGAATTTTGCGCGTAAAAATGTTGGCGCGAATTTTAAAATATATATATCAAGTATATGAAAGTACATCAAATGTAATTTCAATTTGGCCGGATAAAAGCGAAAGGTAATTTAAAATTATATTTATTGGAACGATTTCAAGTGCATTATTATTATTATTATTATTCAGTTGCAATTTGGTTTCCAAAAATTGTTCAGCTATCATTTTGTTGTTTATTTCGGGCTCGGATGATTGAAATCCGAATGTGCCGTGGGATTTGATTCATCGCATTCGAAAATATATAAGAGACGCGCTTCTGCGCATGCGTTGCGTAAGCAAGAAAAATACGCACGTGCGATGCCGAAATTAGCCGAATATATCTCTCTCTGCATTTCAATCCACAAGATACAGATAATTCAATAATTTTAAAATTAATTTTCTCGCTCTACTTATTAGCAGCATCTTAACAATAATTATTTTATAAGAATCTATAAAAAATTTTAGATGGAAATTGCTCAATTTTGATTAGAAAATATCAAGTTATAATTTAACTCTCCTTATCACACTTAATGGTCCATAGAACAAAAAGGGGTTAAAGTGATTTTGCAAGTTTTCGCAGCTGGGTTTTGTTGCATTATTATCTATTTTTTATGAGGAATATTTTGAAGATAAAATTAAAGGCTACAAATTAACTTTTAAAGTATAAAACTTAAAAAAAGAGTTAATTATTTTTTTGAGTAAAACTGTTGTAAAAATTTGAGTACAATAAATCTCGATGGTTTTTCTTTTTTTGTGTATGTTGCAGCAAAACAGACACACAGCAGCCGATGCCGGAAATTCTATGGGGTATGGAGCAAGAGGGGAAGCCCTTTTTCGAAGTCGAAGGGTGACGGCAATAGTCCCCCGAGGACCGGCCCCGCAGCGGGGGGGAAAGGGACGGCAGAAGAGAGAAAAAGACGGCGCGACAACTCGTCGGCGAAAGCGAGGCTAAAAGCCGACGAAACCCGAGAACTGGCTCGTGCGAGCTTTGCCCCTGCGGATTATTGATATTGCATTCTCTCAGCCAGAAAAATTCAAACAACTCTAAACAACAAATCCGGATCTTTGTCGAATTAAATGGGGATTAGTCGTGTTTTGATTTTGTTAACTTTTTTCTGAAAGGGCAGAGGTTCAAATCCTGAAACTTTTTTTTAATTTTTTAATAAGTTATATATTTTTGGAGTCACAAGTTCAAATCTTGTAACTTTTTGTATAAATTATGTATTTTTGGGGACCAGGAGTTCTAATCTGAGTTATTTAATTTTTTTAAATTGAAAAAACGTGACATGCGTAAGAGTTAAAGACACGTGCGTTTGGCGTGTAAATGGCTTGGAAATGGGTGATCAGGAACGGCCGGCACGAGCGCGAAATTGCAGCGCGCGCCACCTGTCACTTTTTCCGCCACGTTAAAATACTACAAGCTGCTTTATTGATTCCTCGTGTGTCAGAGCGATTCCGTTCAATTAATCAGTTTCGCGAGCGCAACGACGACCACGCAAGTTTAATGAGTTGTGTCATTTGCTTCTTATCGCCGGCAATGTATCATAATTCATCATTATCGTTGTCAATTGATACACACGATGAATATTCACCCCGAAACAAAATCACTTTTGCTTGTAATTTTATTTGAATCAGGTCATTGGACTAGGTTTCATTCAATTTCAAATTTTAATAAGTTTAAATTTCCCCCAAAAACATTTAAATCATATTTTGCACTTGAGAAACAACATTTTTTTTGTAAAAGAAATTTAAATTTCCCGCTGAAAAACTTATACTCTTTATTGAAAAATGTGAAAGTGTTGCTAAAAATTTACAACCAAAAAATTTAAATTATCTGTCTAAAACTTAAAATTTGTACTGAAAGAATTGCTGTAATTACTGCGAAATAAAAATCTCTGCTGCTGCAAAAGAAAAAAAAAGAAAAGGCATTATCGTAGAAAAAAATACACGTATTATATTTGTTATTCAAACATCAATTCACAAAAGAAAACATAGATTATGAATTCCTCGTAAAAATCATTATATAATCTCCACGATGACGACAATTGTGATAACGATAAGGCCAATTTATTTTGTCCTTCTTTTTATAGTTTTAATAAAAGAGCGACAAAAAAAATATTCTGCAAGTAAATTTATTCTTTTTTTCTTCTTCTTTTTAATATAAATTAAAAATTTTCGCTTAAAACTGTATTTTGAAAATGATCTTTCATTCGGCGAGATTATGATTTAGAACAGAATAATCGTTAATTCGGTACAACGTGAGATCTAAAAATAATCGCGAGTATGTGCACGCAAGCGTGTACTTAGTGTTCGACATTACGAGTGTACATCGACGAGGTAACAAGTTTGCATAACCACGTACGCACACAATCAAATTCTCATCCTTTCTATTTCAACATTTGCCAAAATATTCAACAAAATGTAACATCAAATAATTTCGATTTAAATTTACCGCCTTTTTTATCAAAATTAAAAATACAATATAAATTTTGTTATAAATTTAAATTATATAAGTTGTCCCGCTTTTTTGTAAACGCGGGAAAAACTGTTGTTTTAAAAATAAAATTATTTTCTGTTTTTTCTAGCGCGGTTTTTTTTTCTTTTGTGAAAAAAGTACAATTCATTAGTGTTAATTGATAAATAATTAATGCATTTACTCAAAATCTAAGATCTAATCGGCAATTCCACTTGAGATAATTAATCGGCTTTAATAATTTATTTTGATTTAATGTGCAGCTAATGAAGCAAATTAATTTAAATTGTTATTATTTGTATATTTACAGTAAAGTAGACAAATAAGGCCACTTAAAATTAATTATTCAAAACATTTGAAAAGCTTGATCAATTTCGGCGAATGCCTGGTCGTTGCACTCGGAAATAACATTATAATGATTAATAGCCAATCGAGTATCAATCGACGTGCGTTATCGCAATGATCGGTTATACAAATGGCATAATTATATCATTTGTTATCTTCAAACGATAATGTCATTAATTTACTCAGTTTTAATTTTCTTTGAATTTTAAATTTTCGTGGTTTTTTTACTTTTTTTTAAATTGTGGCGGGAAAATACAATTTCATTTAAATTGACGGGAAATACAAAATTTTTACCACGTTTTACGGTAAATTAATGGTTTACTCTCTCAAGAGAAGTGCGCATTGTTCGTTGCCCGATGCTGCTTAGCCAATCAATGACGTAATCAAGTCGCGTGCTCATGTACGTGCGTACCCGCGCAAAAAGCACATGTGTCATATCGTACACGATATCTCAAATTTACATAAAAAAAGTTACATAATACAGTACAAATTCTTATAAAAAAAGGATTTAAGTTTGGCGCCAAAAATTTTTCTTAAGTCTGAAAAAATTTCTTAAGTAAACAAAATTGTTTTATTCCTAATTGAGCGGGATTTTTTTAAATTAATGTTCAAATGATATAAAGTTGTGGCGGAAAAATATGAAAAAAGTAAAATTACTGTTTCGTAGAAAATTGTTGAATTTTACATACATCTTTTGTGATAATTGTCACTGTACAATTGTAATAAAAATAGTTTTGCGACGACCTTTGACTCGTCGCGAAAAACAAACGAGACTCTCGATCAATCTCGATCGACTCCAGGGTCACGTTAGACCTTGCGAAGGAAAAAACAGTATATATAAGTTTAACTTCAACGAAATTCCAAATTACGTCATGCAAGAACGACATTGTTCTTTTTTAAACAAAAAAAAAGAAAAAAAATTACAATGCGTTAGCAGTAATGTAAATTTAAATATAAATTTAAATCTTACCGAGAAATATTTGTTATAAAAAAGAGCTAAAATGTTATCAAGATTTCTAATTATTTTTATAAAATATACAAAACTATCGTTTAGAAATCTAAGAATCATTTAATAGTTAAAATATTAGAAGTATTTGAAATGTTTGTAATGATCTATGAATTACATAATTTTTTAATGATATATAAATTTTTAACTTTTATAAATGATTCGTAGATGTTTTATACTTTTTAGTAATCTGATAGTTTTATAATTTTGTTCATGATCTGTAGATAGTTCATGATTTGTAGATCTTCAATGTCTTAAAATGTTCTATAAATATATATACTTCTTTTAATAATCTATAGGTATTTTATATATTCTATCATCTTTAGATCTTAATTGTGTAAAATTTTTTCTAGATATTTTACAATTTTTAATGATCTATGAATCTTTTACATGTTTGAAAATCTAAAGTTTTTATAATTTTGTCATGGTCTACAGATCCTCAGTTATTCTTTTAATTGATCTATAAATCTTTTATTTTCATAATGATCTATAGATCTTACATAAAACTTGTGGACTTTTAATGTTAATAAAATGATCTATAGATCATTAATTTTTTGAAACTTTTAAAATAATATATTTTTTTATTTGAAAAAAACTGATATAATTGAATAATTTGACGCATAAATTAGACTTTTGATTCGAGATAGTGCAAAGCATTGTTCGGAAGGAAGGTTTTGCGGTGACGGGCTAACCCGAGGCAGCGCATTGTCGCGCTATTGGTAGCCGTTAACGAGAAGTCCGTTCTGCACTGAGACCACAAAACAGTCGATATGGCGTTTTAGCGAACACAGGAGGTGTTACCTATATTTAACCTGATAAAAATATATTCATCACGCCTCCCGCATCACGGCCTCCTAGTCTGACACGTTCCCAATATAAACCGCGACTCGGCAAAGTTTTGCTCGGTGCTTTCGGCTCGGCGCAACAAAGTACGTCACAACCGAATAAGCAACATACAGTAAATGACATACTTTTCTATGCTAGATTTAGATTCTCATTTTATTTATAAGGCAACAAAATTTTTCATCGCATAATCCACTAAAAATACAAATTCAGTCATTTTCTAAAAGAAATGATCTATAGATCATTTAATTGTTTATAGATCATTTTAATTTGTTAATAATAATTTAATTTAATTGAAAAATCTGTAGATTTTTTTTAACGATTTAGGATCATTAAAAGTCATTTCAATTTTGCAATGATCTATAGATCATTTATTTATTTATAGATATCTTTAATTTTATAATATTAATTTAATTTAGTTTAAATATCTATACAAAACTTCATTTTTTAGTGATCAATAGATCTTTTCACTTTCAACATAATTTGTATATTATTTAATTAATTTTTTAGTTTCATTATTTCAATGATTATTTGACGAACTATAGATCTTTTTTATAAATGATCTACAGATCATTCAATATTTATCTAATCTTTAAATACCTAACTTTGTAAACAAATTTAAATTTAGTAGTTTTATAGATTACATTTTCAAAATGATCTATAGATCATTCGTTTCGTTTAATGATCTATGGATCATTTTTTTATTTTTTATTTTTTTAGAAATTAGTTAAATTTACATAAATATTTTTTTTAAATAGATAGATTTAATATCGATTATTGAAAAAATCAAATCATCAATCAAAATTTCCGTCAATTAACATAATCAAGTTACATCTAGCGGTGAAAAGAAAAAAAATGTGTACCAGTCGCTTGACATTTGAACGTTCATTAATCAGAAATTAAAGCGAACAGGGTCAATTGGTACGATCAAATTATGAATGGCAAAAGAACAAAAGAAGTTAATTAGCGGACAAAAGGTTCTGCCTATTGACACGTGGCCACTAATAAATAATATTTTTACCCAACATTCCGCAGGATTCCTTCGCGAGATACACATTATATATATGTATATATGAGAATGATTGATCGACTCGCTTAATGTAAATGAATTTTATATCAATCCGACAAATTGAACTGCTTATTATTTTCTTGTTAACTTTATTTGTTATTATCTTTAACTTATTTTCTGCTTAAACACATTTTACTTTTAAACATTTTAGAAATGTTTCTTTAGAAATGTTGATTTTTCTTAGATAAATTGTTATTCAATAACTATGGATTTTTTTTAGAAATTATTCTTTATAAATATAATTTAAACTTGTTTGTTTTAAATTTTCGTTCTAAAAATGTTGCTTTATAAATTTGTTATAGCAATTATAATAAAGATTTTGTTTTGTAAGACTTTGTTTTAGAAATTTTGATATATAAATTCTGCTTCGGAAAAAGTTTATTACTTTAAATTTTGAATTAAATTAAATAAAAAAAAAGATAAAAAAATTGTCAAGAAACATTGTTTTTCGCCCGAACAAACTCTAAGTGTCAGATTAAGGGTACAGATGCGACACGGAACTTTCACTGAAACTTTACTTAGAACATGTGTTCGCATGTGTAAGTTGCACGACAATCTCGTTTCATCCCTTACCACTTTTACTTGCGGAAAATCGCCTCGACACCACTTTACCTAAAACGACTCTTTGAAAATTTTCAAATTATTCATGAAATTCACAACAACTCACGTCAGATCAAACTTTTTTTTAGTTGAAACACAAATTTTACTACAAAAATTATCTGCATCATTTCGAATCATTACATTAAAATTTAATTTAATAAAACAATTTTTTCTAAACTAACAAATCATTCAGACTAATTTTTTAAGTTATTAAAAATAAATTTAAATTATTTGAAATAAATTGTATGATTTTTTTTAAAATTTTTAAATTTCATGAAAAATTATTTTAAAAAATGTTATTTTCAAAATTTTTTCAATTTTCGTTCCAGCATTATTTGATTTTTGCGGTTATTATTGTAATTGCAAACATTAAATTTGATTCGCAAAACGGATGAACGTGACCCGACCAAATGACAAGATTGATTGCAACATAATTGTAATTGGCAACCGCGTTCATTAATCATATATATATATATATCTCACTATCAATCATTATTTGCTGTATGGAAACATCTTTCAAGATTAACACTACGGAATTTACATTTTTTACATACCCAACTGTCAATTAATCACAAAAGAAACGACCTTGAAACAAATTTCTAAAATGTCTACCAATTTAATTTAATAAAAAATTATACAGTTAACTCATAATTATAAATTTATAAACACACTGTTGAAAATTAACACTGAAAAGTAATCTCTCTGCATTTTCCCAAACTCCCCTCAATCGACCCTAAATCTATAAATATCGAATTGCCAAATATAGATGCGACCATAATAACATTCCCCCTTTTATTTTTTTTCCTCTTCCGGCACATGTCGCTGAAAATTTTGAAGAGACAAACAAAAGTCAGATTAAGTCAATAATTTTATTTAACAAATTTAAATTAAATTATATTTCCCGCCAAAAACAAAAAAAAAGTTAAATTATAAAAGCTTTTTTATACAAAACTTAGTGAACAAATTGTTCATATTTTCCGCCAAAATAATAAATTAAATTAATTCTAAAAAAAATGTGAATTAAAAATCGGGTTTTTATCAAATTTATTGAACATTTGTTGATGATAATTTTTTTTTCATGTTGTAGAATTGATTTTTTTCGCGTGACTTTTCGCGTCTTTCCTTTTGCAAGCACGTGTTACTCGCGGCTGCGCGCTAAAGGTAACTTGAATTGCGGTCCGGGAACACGTGGGAACTTTACACGGGATCGGCACGCAGTCCCGTGGGAATCCATATAAAGCTGACGCGGGAGCAACACAAAGGCCATCTTCCCTTCGACACACTCAAAGTCCTACCCGCTGACTCGCCGGTGACAGATGAAAGAACATTATCATTATAATGTTAACTACGTTTTCAAATAATCGATAATTTAATTTTATAAACAAATTTTTAAGTTATTTTAAGATTATTTAACACAAAAGATGATTTAAAAAAAACTTTCAGTGATTTATAGATCATTTTTGCCATGATCTCTAGATCATTTACTTTTTTTTAACGATCTATAGGTTCTGTAATCATTTATAAACTATAAATAATTGAATTTGTCTCATAATCTATAGTTCATTCACATTTTTTGATGATCTATACGTCATTCAACTTTTAATGATCCATAGATCATTTAATCTTTGTGATTATTTAACAATTATAAGATCCATTCATAAATTGTGGATAGTTTACTTTTACTTCTGATCTATAGATCATATCATATATCATGTGATGTACAGATCATTTCATAGATATTGTGATCTATAAATCATTAGGTAATAATGATCCATAGATTATTTACTTTTTGTTTTAATCAGTGGATTATATATTTATAAACTTTAGATGTACTTTAATATTCTTGATCATCTATAGATCATGTAATTGATCTTGAGATCTATAGATCATTAAGTTTTTGATTATTTATAGATCATTTATATTATGAAATATTCTTTGGATTATATTATTAATTTGTAAACTATAGATAGTTTAATGATTTATAGATCATTCAATTTTAATGATTCATAGATCATTACTTTTTTACATAAATTTAAAATTAAATTATTTGTTATTAAAATATAGATAGCTTAATTTGTTGTTGACGATCTATAGAACATTGAGTTGTTCTGGCGGCTTATTTTATCATTTAATTTTTTGATCATCCATATATCACCAACTTTTTGCAACAATCTATAGATTATATGATCTATTAATATGTTATTAATAATTTAATTTAACTACAAATAGTTAAATTTTGTAAAATGATCTATAGATCTTCAACTTCTATTTGTAATTTTAAATCATTTACTAATTATGACACATTTAGTATCGTTTAATATTTCAAGTTTTTTATTATTTTTTTTTTACCGATGGCTTTTTTTCTTGATATACCTGAATCGGTTGTAGGCGGGATGAGAAAAAAAGACATATTCGACTATTCTGAGCAACGGTTTCGGTTTATCCTCCTGCGCAACAAAAGAATTGGGATCGCAAGTAAGAGGCTTAAAGTCAAGCCTTATGTTCCTTGTTACGTACAGCACAGTACGACGTAATACACCTACCTCTGGGAAACAAACAAGAAAAAGAAAGAAAGAAATAAAGAGAGCATAATACGATGGCATCCTTAAATGCCCACTAGGATCATTTGGGAAAAGTAAGAAGCTTGGCTTTTTGGCAAAAATTTAAACGATACTTTATATTAAATTTGATTTTTTAATCTAGATCAACATTTTTAATTAAAAATTAATGATATACTTTTTTGTATTTTAATTTTAATTTTTAAAATTATATTTAGTTTTTTTGAATGATCTATAGATCTATAAAAAATTGATATATTTTAAGGTTTTTTGAATAAGTTTCTTAAAGCAAAATTTTATATGACTAAATTTGAAATTTAAAATTAGTAAATTTTGTAGTTCAAATTTTTAAAAAGGAATTTAACGAGTCAATTAACGTATTTAATCGTGATGAAAATCGATCTTTCCCCTCCTCCAAAGTCGTGCGTAAAAGTGCGCTTTTATCCGTTGGGTCTTTAGGATCAAACGCGGCAGATAGTATCGACGATACGTGTACCAATTATGCAATTTTCGCGTTACGCTTTTTCAGCGCCGTTTGACACTTACTTTCACGTTCATTCACGTGGTGCGGCCGCGAGCGTGGCATCGCAGTTTATCAGTCGATCGCATCAGCCGACAATTTTGTTTTCACACTCCGTGACAATCAAGAAATCACTGAGCTTTTTATCATTTTAAAAATAACGCCACTTTTAATGACCTTGAGCATTACGTTATATAGACTATTAAAAAGTTTAGATTTTCAAGAAAAAAAGGATCAAAAAGAAAGTAAATGATCTACAGATCATTGAGGAATTGACAAGATCTATGGATCATTGACAAAATTACATTTCTGTAAATTACTTCGCCAGATTCGATAATTTTCAAAAATTATAAAAGTGAAATGATCTATAGATCATTATAAACTTGTATGATTCATAGATAATTACGAAATAAAAAAGGTTCATGGATCTTTTAAAAATTTTAATTTCTATAGAACAGTAAAGTAAATGAAATATTTCATACAAAATTTTAAAATTAAAATGATTTATAGATTATTAAACAAATTTTTTTATAATTAAATTTAACATACCACTCTGTAGTTAGAAATATTTTTGATCTATCAAAAAAAGCTTACCTGTAACAGATAGAAAAATTGAATTTTAGTAAAAACGTCGTATTGTAAAATATTTTGAATCTTAAATCTTAAAATAAAACACGTGCAAAACTTAATTGGAAATTCAAATATATCCCCAAAATGTACATAAATATTGTAATGCTTGTATAAATTATTGGCACATGGAAGTGTATACACACATCACTCTATCGTGAGGAGTGCGTCAGCAACGACAAATTTATGCTTCGCATCTAAACACGTACCTATGTAAAAATGGATTTAAAACTAACTTTTATTTTAGCTTGAAAATTCATAGTTTATTTAAATTACAAAATAATTAAATATCTTACAAAAAAGTATTATAAAAAATAATCTTTCACAAATTACATTATTTTCTAACAAGAAAAAATCTACTTTTCTTTCTTAGTGAGAAAAACTTCTTTTTTTCTGTATTTAAAAAATGAACTACTTTTTTCAAATAAAATAATTCTACTTTGATCCCTAGTGAAAGAATCAATTTTTCCTCTCTAGTAAAAAAATTATATTATTTGCCTAGTAACAAAACTTTACTAATTTTTTCTAAAAAAATGTACTTTTTCCCTAGTAAAAAACTTGACTACTTTTTCTAGTAAAAAGTTAACTACTTTTTTGTTGAACAACAAAAAGTTAATTTTTTGCAAAAAGAAAAAACTTATTTTCTCAGGGCTCCAAAAAGGTCAGAAAAGATCACGTCTGGATCATCCAGTGATCACGAAGATTGTTAATGACTCTTGTAGTTGGAGCAAGAAAGTTTATATCTGAATTACATTGCAACCGAAAGGGGGGGGGGGGAGCGGTTCGAAAGTCACGCTCGTCTATAAAATCATTTCTTTATTACTATCTTGACGACAAAGTTGTCAAAGTAACGATCAAGATCGAGGTCGCTACCTTCTTCTCCGTTATTTTCACAAGCCGGTTCTTTTACAACGCGTCACTCTCTTTCAACATTTATACATATATATATATACACATATTTTTGACCCCTTTCACGTAGCACAATGTGTGTCCAGACACCCAAGTTAAAAATTATAATAATTTACTGTAATTATATGGTCAATAGCATATTGTTTTCAAAATACTAGTGGAGAAAAGCAACTTTTTTAAACTAGAGAGGAAATTTTTTATTTTCTTTACTGGGAAAGTAAATTTTAGTTTGTTCACTAGATAAGTTTTTCTTTTTAAAGGAAAAACACTTTTTGTAAGTAGAAAAATTAATTTTTTAAGTAGGACAAGTTTTAGTTTTTTTAAGGAGGGAGAAAAAATATTTTTCGTCACTAAATATATACATATATATATATATATATTAAGTGTATTCTCGATCAAAAGTCGTGTGGCCGCTGAGGTAAGCCGAGGTGAGATGAAGCAAACGGAGACAGAATGCTAGGCAAAAGAGAGAGAAAGACAGTGGGACGAGGGAACGAGAAGGCAGCTCAAAGATGCGGCCTTGAGAACGCGGACCACAGAGAGAGACCCGCGAGGCGAACTCCAACGCAAATCCTATGGCAAATGGTTCTCATTTTATTTTCTTCTTTCTATTTTTTTGATAGAATTTTAAAAAATTTTCAAATTCCCGCGATTAAATAATTTATTTTTAACTAACAACATATTTTTTGTATTGATCATAAATGTTTTTTTCTTTTTTTAATAATATTTCAAAATTAAAAAATTGTCAAGTCTTTTTTAAAATGTATAATCAACAAATTTTAATTAAATACTTTTTGTACTTTTAAATAGAAAAAAATGTTAAAATAGAAACTTTTCTCTGTAAAAAAAGAGAAATTCCAACACAGAACAGTATCATTGAATTTTCTAACTTTAGTTTGTCCGACTGGCAGGTAGGTCAACTCTCTGTGGAATAGACGAGCACTTTGTGAGATGGTTAGGTCACGGCGCTCTGGGACTGATTTTGTTTTACATGACCTTACAGTTTGCAGTAAAAATTTAGCTAATAAAATTACAAATTAAAAAAAAAGAATAAATGAATTTTAAATTGAAAAAAAATAACTTGGGGGCATCCACTTGCAGCAACTGAATTTTGCTAAATTACACCTGTCTGAGTGAAGAGACACCTGCATCTAGGTGAAGCATGACTCAGGTACTTTCCTCCCTTCCTTGTGACATCCCATTGTGTTATATACTTGCATTCCTCTCTTTTTTTCCTAAACTTAAAAATTATCTTCTTTCAACTCAGACATCAAATTTTGTGGAAAAATTTCTCCAGTTCCAAATTAAAATTTATATTCAATTTGTACATTTAACATGATATTTGCATTCTCTTGCTTGAAAAATACTTTTACTCCCTAATGAAAAAAGTTTTTGTTCGAAAAATAATATTTATAAAAAAAAGATTTCGCTTAATTTTGTTTGAAAATTGTTGAGTAAAATGTTGTTTATAAAAATATATTGTTTTATTGTTCTCCAAGGTTTCGGATTGGCCGATCAAGGTCCTTCTTATCCTTTTCAAGTGGCGAGATAAGATAAGGAGCCACGGTCGCGCACTTCCGATATCAGAGACCAAGTAGATCTTTACTTTTCCTCGTATTTTTTCGTGCTAGTTGTACATTTTATTTAAACGAATTTTTTTAATTTTTGCTGCTCTAATTTTTGAAATTAAAACACAAAAAAGAAGAACGAGGAAGTCGGTTGCGTTTGCACCTGCATGAAGAAATAGAAGATACCCTCCCACCTGCAGGAAGAAAGCACCTGAAGAGTTCTGCACCTGACTCAGTTGCAGTCAAAATTAGATGACAGTAAAAATTATTGTTGAGAAAAGATGTTGAAAAAATGATTGAAAGTTAGAAGAAACTGGGGAATCAAGTTGCTGCAAAGATGGTGAGAACAAAAAGAGGCGAGGATGACATACGTCTCAAGGACGACCGGCCTCGCGCGGGTCCTTGACTCGATTATTGCAAAGGTTGGATGTCACGGCACGCGCGTCATTATCTTTTAATTGTTTTCACCACGTTGAATCACATAAACCACGCTTCAATGGATAAATGCGCATGTCAAAATTATTATGTTCTGATTTAGTTGGAGGTGCACCAGCACCGGTACATTTTTGCAGAAATAGTTGTCATTAAAAATTCTACATAAAATTTTTATTAACAAAAAACTTTATGAACAGTTTCGGGTAAATGCACCTTTTTGTAATCAGCTTAAATTTATTTTAATTCCTTTCGCCAGTTTTCAATTTGCTTCGAAAATTTTCGAAGTGAAAGAGAATTTTTTTTCATCAGTAAAATATAAAAATTGTATTTTTTATAAATAAAAATGGCTTATGTATTTGATCAGTATTTCGTTGTACTGATAATTCGATCGAAAATATTAATTTAACATAATAATTAACTTTGAGTTAAAAAAGTTTCATTTTTACATGGAGACTACAATTATTTGGATCTATAAATATTAAATCCACCCCCAACTTTTAATGGGGTAAAGAACCAAACTGAAAATGTTGTCTCCAAAAACATCATGCTAAAAGAATTTATTCTGTCTCTATAAATCTTAAACAAACAAACAAAAAAAACATGGCAAAATTAAAGAATCAACAGATTTGCTTAAACTTGTACGTTATGTAAAGATAGATTATTAAAAAATTTAGATTTTTAAGAAAAAAAAGGGATCTGTAGATCAAAGGTTAGTAAATGATCTATAGACCACTGAAGAATTGACAAGATTACACTTCTGTAAATTACTGCGCTAGATTCGATAATTTTCAAAAATTATAAAAGTGAAATGATCTATAGATCATTCAAAAATACTACGATCCATAGATAAATAGGAAATAAAAAAGATTTATGGATCATTGAAATTTTTTAATTTCTATAGATCAGTAAACTAAATAAAATATTCCATAAAAAATTTTAAAATGATCTATAGATCATTAAACATGTCAGATTCAAAGAATCCCCAGATTCATTTGAACTTGCACCCTCGTGAAATTACCTGTAATACGGCGTTCCAAACGGCGAGCAATAAAACGGATCATTGTGCATGTGCGGTTGTCCGGGCACGCCGGGTCCCTGGGGGTGGGAGTGCTGCGCCATGGGTCCCTGGGGTCCAGGCGCACACATGCCCGGGCCGCCCTGGGGTTGCATGCCCCCAGGTCCCATCATCGGACCCGGCCCCATGTGGGGTCCCGGGTGGTGCGGCGAGCCCACCATGTGCGGCGGACCCGGGTGGTGCGGGTGGGGTGACGGGCCCCCGCTGCCCATGTGCGGGTGCGCCGCGTGGGGCGAGCCACTCATCATGCCATGACCCGGCATCGGGTGCGGGCTCGGCGAGGCGCCATTCAGGTGCGGGCCCCCGACCGTCTGGTGGGGCGTGGGGGGGCCCCCGTGGGTCGGCGTGGTGGCGGGCTGCGGGGGCGGGCCGCCAGCGCTG
>JABFPM010000432.1:0-29093 GCA_022817325.1 Idris sp. 1 HC-2018 | reverse complement strand
CCAACGTCGTTGTTGTTGATCACCTTACTGACTTTGTCTGTCTTGCGTTTGGACTCGGCGGGCTCACGTTCCTCGAGCATGTCCGTGACCATGAGCTCGCTGGACCTGACGCTGCTCGGCGAGGCTACATCGTCTAGCGGTGACATCGCGGTGCCGTCGACGTCCGACATTCTTGTTCATTCATCAACGTGTTGACTCGCTTGGCCGTGCGTCGATGTCCCCAATTTGTCCAATTGAAATTTCGCGCGACCTTGTTTCGGCATCACGTGGTCGCGAGCAGTCACGTGGCCGTTTCGGAAAACGTTCCGGGAAAGTTGGCGGTGTGCGCACGCGCGCGCGAGCAGTTTTGCGCTCGAGGAGGAAAACGACGCGGACCGCGTTGCCGCGCGTGCCTTAAGAGAATGGCCTTAAGGCGAAAGAAGGAAAGGAGCCGAGTGGCGCCGCCCGCGGCAGGAGGGGGCAAATCTTCGTGTGTGGAGAGCAAGTGTCGAACCCAGGGAGATGCTGTCCCTCCTCTTCTTTCTTCTCGTTCAAGAGGATAGAACAACTTCGACGTGAATATCCCAATTTGCTAATAATGTTCGTTTCTTCGTGCAAATGCTTTTATCCAAGATCTGGCTTCGTTCTCACCGGATATAATGTACTGTCTTTTGTAACAAATTATTATTCCTTTTTCTGCCGAGGAATCCACTGTTGAGTCTTCAAATTGAACATTACATAACGAGTAATCTATTGACAGCTCGCGAATAATTCCAGAGAAACAGCTTTTCACATTCCTTTACATAAGTTAACCTAAATACACAGTGGAGTACAATTTATCCGGCAAATTAAATTAGATGCGGTAATTAGAAACTTTTGTCTTTTACCTTCCAACTAGAAAGAAGAAGCTTCTCAATTTTGCACCTCAAAACAGCAACAATTAAAATCAACAAATGGATCTGGAATACTGACTCTTAAGCAAAATTACTTGTGAAAAAGTTATCTTGTCGCACTGTTGACATTCCACCATTTAACTTAATCTTTGTACAAAGTGGAGCAAAATTCATTTAGCAAATTAAATTAGATGTAAAAATGTTCATCTTCAGCTACAAATTGTTGTCTTCTAACCAGAAAGAAGCTTCTCAATTGTGTGAAAACAAGCACAATTAAAATGAACGAATGATTCTAGGATACTGGAACCAAATTATTGCGAAATCCTGAAAAAAAAGGAAGCAATTTTGTCGAAGGTGCTTGTTGGGGACCTTGGAAGTGTTCGGGTGAAAGCCCGCGGATGGTTTGAGCCCCTCCCTTTCTTTCTTGTCGTCCTTTCTCCTTCTTTTTGATTAGCCAGCACATCTCGTGTGTTGTTGGGCCACACACCTGTTCGTGCTCATTCAATGGGATAAAAGCAAATAAATTCAGATCGGTAATGTCTGAATGACGTCGTAACGTCCAGATAAGCCCGCACTTTTTCTTATCCCGGCACACAAAACCTCGCGACACAATAATAATAATAATAATAATAATAATAATAATCTCGTGCGACGTGCGACCATTTTTACAGTCAATATTTTATAGCAACGGGCATTATATGTCGTATCATATCGAGTCCGATGGCCTTTCTCATCAGGGGGACATTTTCACATGGGGCACATGTGTGTATTCTATAGGACGATCGCGTTGCTATCTGCATCCGGCAGAGCTCCGTCGGAGACACGAAAATATGCTCCGAGATTTCTCCTGGGAAGCGCCAGTCAATGTCGCTCGACATCCCTTTACATACGAGCCGCGCTCTATTATCTAGGGACGACATAAACGCTCAGCGATTCTTCACGAAAAAACGGAGCAAAAAAAAAAAGAATAAGCCTGGCTGCAGCCATTCAACCTGTGTGTTGTTTGCAACGTTGTATCTTTAATTTTTTAGCATACAGATAATTATGTTTTATGCCGCGTTTCAAGATAAAAGACACTTTGTAAAAAGAATTTTAATGAACTGATAGAATGGGTCCTTTCGTTTTTATCTGTATATAATTTGGAAGGTTTCCTTAGTGAGGAAATCTTTCAATTTGAGACAATCAATTATTAATTTAACAGCTTAGTTATTTGTGACAAAGTATGATTCAACAATTTTGCAGAAGTAGTGATCAAGTGGCATATAATTTACGGTAATTGTAACATGCAGCAATTACATAACGAAATCAAATGCAATATTCATGACTTGATGTTCCTGCAAAACGCCGGCTCATTACTTATGAATGGCGGTTTTGCGGTTGCACTTATTACTTATTTCTTGTCACCCGGAGTAGAGATATAAATTAAACGCTATCATTTTTAGCGCGTACACTTTTCCTCAGTCACTTTTGAAACTCGCATATATGTATAATTCCAAGAAATTAAACTCGCTCAATATTACGAGCCAATCAATCCTAAATCCGCACTCATTAGTGTTAGGTTTTGTCTGTTGCTTATGTTGTTATCGAATGTGATTAATGTTGCGAATTTTTATAAAAGTCTTGTCAATTTCGAACAAAGTTTTAGTTTTAACGTCAACATTATTCTTTCTGATACATTTTTCCATTCAGTTGTATTTTTTGTTATTTTTCGTATAGTTTGCAAAAATGTGTCAGCCAAAAAGTGATTGTAAAATGTTATTTTTATGATATTTCGACGCACTTTTCTGATCAGAGTTTATTTTGGTCCAAACCGTTTAAGTGGTCCGAAGATAAAAGCGCAATCGCGCTAATTGTTGTAACGGTGCCCGATCGCAGACGCGTATAAATTTCGTAAAAGAGATACGCATCCAGATCGATTTATTTATGAGGACGATGCTCCAAGTAAGAGGGATCGCAAAATTCGGTGGTAACGAGGACACGTCACCGCCGCACACAAATGACAATAAATCAGGCCCAGCCGGTGCTCGCAATTGTTTGATGTACGAATTATTACATCATTTGCAAGAAGAAGAAGAAGAAGAAGAAAAAAAAAGAAAAAAAAAAGATAAACTTTATGTGTGCTTTCGGTGTCCAAGATTTGTGTGAGAAATTTTTGCTCAAAAAGTTTTATTTCAATAAGGAAAGGTGCTTGATAAGTTAAAGAAAGTAAACAAAAATTGTGTCGAAAGTGCGGCGGCGATGTTGTTAACTATTTGGCTGGTTTGGACCACATCCGCGCGAGATATGTGTGTATGACGGAAAGAGAAGGAACAAGGTGCGCTGGTCACTGGGGCGTTGACCTGATGTTGGGCCGGACCAAACCAGTGCGAGAGCGCAACGGAATCTTGTGCTCAACGCATAGAGAAGAGAGGTAGAAAGGAGCGAAATAAACCCGCTGACTTTGAGAGAACCGACGTATAACTAATATTCTTTCAGCGTCTTGTCTTCTGCACAAACAATTCTTTTGGTTTTAACAAGCAACGAAATCTCTTACAAAATTATCACTGCAAGAATTGAACTGTACAACTAACAGTCGAGACTGTTATTTCGACAGTGCTGACTGTAAATATCTTATTCAAATTATATCTTTCATATATAAAAATTGTCTTTAATTAGGAACTAATAAAATAATAATACAATTGAACTTTTAACGTTTCGAAAGTATATATTTCCTCATCAGAAATTTAGTTACTTACGCCAAAAATAAGATATTAGAATGTAAATATCTTACTGTTCCCAACGCCATTAACGTCACAAAGAACATTTTTTGTGTGTTTTTACGTTAATTTTTTGGTTAATAACAAAGCGTCATAGAAAATAATATTTATGAATAGAAAAGTTGTAGTATTTGAAACAAGCAATGATTATAAAATTAAGTTCAACTTTATTTTGTTATGTTGTATACTGGCACGCTCTAAATACATATTTTGATGTTGCTAATAAATCATATTTTAAATTGCAAGAGTAAAATGAAATGACTCTGAGTAAATCTTATTTTGACAAAAAAATACGTTCAACCACGATTAAAATAAACTTTGATATTCAGTTTTACTGATTAAAAATCAAACATAAGTAATAAAATAAAATATATTTGTACAACTCTTCGAAATACTCATTTTTCATTTATCTGTTGTTTTTATTGATTTTGTTCAGTTTTCTATTTCATTCTATTTGCTGTGTAACATTTTATAATGAAATCAATCTATAATTCTAAATAAAAATTTCTAATATATTATTTATATAATGTTATTGTTTAATATTAATATTCTGTTTATATTCAAGTTTCGTTCAAAATTCTTAGAACAACTATTTTTAAATAACAAGTTAACAACACATATGATGTTTAATTACACTTTGTACAAAAACAAAATGCTAAAAGAAACCGTAAATTATAATGAAACGTCAAAATAAAAACGTACAGTGAACTTTTACTGATAAATTAAAATGTAATGCTTTGTAGAAGATGCAAACAATTTTTTGCAAACACAAGGACGCAACAATTTAGAGCGTACTTATTTTCTCAGCTAATAGGGGTGGTTTAATCTCAACAGAACGGACGCGCACGAGCTGTCGGACGATTACCGATTTGTTGTTATTTTCTGGTACGTGCAGATCTTAAGGACACGTACGTAATCGGCAATTTACCGAGAGTTGACTCCTTAAGCGAGGCAATGATACGCATTTTTGAATTACCCCATGTGGCAACGATAATTGCGCCCCGACCCTCTAAGATTTTAATTTCGCAAATATGCCGCGCGCGACCCTTATACTCAATTCCGCTTCACATACTTTGTGTTCTCCCTATACAAATTGGACTACGTGATGCTTCAGTTCACAATACATGTATTTCAATTGTAAATAATTTATCTACACTCTAAATAATTTATCGCTAGATGGTATACATAAATTTTGTATAATTTGTTGCAAACTCATATTTGATGGAGAAGTTTGATGAACAAATTGGCTCTATTATTCCGTTACTTTTGTCGATATCAGAGAGATAAGATCGGGATGTTGCTTATATATATATATATATATATATATATATATATATATTTTCAATCAATCGAAATCTCGCCGAGTAATTATCGTACAGGCTTTGGTAGGTTACGCGGCACATGTAGCGCAGCACAACACACGTGGATTGCACGTCAGAAAATAATAATGGCAAATCAGGAAGAATGTAACAGGACTCGCACTGGGAACGTGATATGCGTTTGTATTCACCAACACCGACAATGCACCGCGCATTTCGCCCTTTCCATTCAGCGCTGCTAACCTTTACAATTTTGCATTTTTAACCGACCAATTGTAATGGCCAATGAACGTTGTGCGAACGATTCTGCATTGTAAACAATATATTCTTGCCAACACGGCAGGTTGTACACATTTTATGATAGCAAGATAACTTGTTTGATAAATTGTACTGCGCGGTTTGCTGTAAAACTACTGTGATTATAACTAGCGGAGATGAGATTTAACAAAAATTTCAATATATTGAGTCTTCCGAAAATAACAAAAATATGCTTCTAATAAAACGAGTTTGTGTGTAGTTTTAATATTTTACTGAATTGTATTGACATTTTTACATTGAAATCAAGTTTGAAAATAAAATTTAACAAATTATTATTATTATTATATATTTTTGAAATTTTATAACTTTTTAATTATTTTTTTAATTGTTAAGATTTTAGTTTCAAACTTGGTTTTGAGAATGTCAGTCATTTTTCTTTGTCAACGTTTTGTAATGTGAACAATTTTAATTTTAACTTACAAAATCTTCAACTATTTTTTCCTCAATTTGAAAAGAAGTTTGTATGAAATATGTTGTCTATATATAATTAAATAGAATAGATGCAATCAATTGATATTTAAATGTCAATTATCATGGCTGTGTAAAAATACTTTCTATATGTGTAACGTTTTGTACATATCAATTTGTAATTGTTAATAGTCTTAAAATTCATTCTTTTTGAAAATTAACATTCAACTGATGCAAATGTATGTACTTTGGTAATTTATGACCAATCAAACTGATCTATTTTACCTCATTCACAATTTTAAAGTAACAACTACTCTTATTTGAATTATAATATTTTATTTTATTTTATTTTTTTTCAATTGAAATGATAATACACATTTAAATACAAAATTTGCTATAAACTTTTAATAGTTCTCAATGAAACTAATTTAATTTTGTAACGCCTCATAAAAATAAGAATTCTAAACAAAAGGATAATTGAAGAAAAATGTTTAATTTTATGTTTAACAATTGTTTCGTTAATTACTTTGTCGAACTTACTCCATCATGGATCATTAAACACGAATGCTAATTACACATATTTAGTTACTTAAACATAAAAAAAGAAGGAAAGCAAAAAGAAGAAGAAGAAGAAAAAAAAGAACATAATTTAGCACACATTTTGCACACTTCGTAGTCAATTACCCATTTATTTGATAAATTACTGACAGCACGTTTCATTAATCATTGAATAATAATATTGTATATCCAAGTCTACTAAATGAAACAAATTTAGCTATTTAAATTTATCAGTAATTCCAAATAATGCTTGCGAATTTAAGTGAGATAATTAAATATTTGCTTACAAATTATTTCAATTGGATTATTGCGACATCTACCGGTTAGTGGTTTAATCATTAACGTACTGGTAGCAGTCTTTGCGGAATATGGTTATACAGTTTAGTAGGCTTCTTCGTTACCGATTTACCGACATTACCAAAAGTTCTGCCGAAGATAAGTTTGATATTAACACTCTAATCTGCATTACCATAAATATGTAATCTTATCATCATCTTTTTTTCTGTCATAACAATTAGATTGCAAATTTTTAGATAATATTGAATTATTTCACGATAAATCCTAAAAATTAAGCTTTAATATTAGGAGTTTTTGAATGTTTAAACTTTTTTTTTTTTTATTTCAACGATACTTCATAACTGCTCGAAAATAATCGAAAAAAGTATAATAAAGACTTTGTGAATAAATTAATGTCTAAATATTTTTTTTTTTATTTTTTTATTTTTTTTTATGGATATTAAATAATTGAATTTATTGCCAAAAATGTCTATGTCTAAATAATTTTTATCTTTGATGAGAAATATGTTATCTTTGAATTATTTCACAAGAATTTAATTGAGTACTCAAATTTACTATAGGTTACTATAAAAAAGCAAAAAAAAAAATTACAGCTAATAGGTTCAGTTTGTTTAGCTCTCATCTCAGAACAAAGCTTAGTCACGCAACAATTTGGTCAACGAAGTTTCTGTTTCAGAACATATCATAGCATTTGACTTTATATAAGTTTTTGGATCTAGCCAATTTAATTATAACTTTGAAATGATCTAAAGGACTAATTATACCAAATTGGGAGATCGATTTCTGTTTTGAAAATGGTATCGCAACATATCATGATTATACCTCACAAAAAGTCTGACCTGATTTATGCCAACCAAATTTTATTTATAGTACAAAAAAACTCAATTAATTGTTTATAAAAAGTTGTCAACTGATGAAACAAAGTAATGTAAAGATGCAATTAAAATCAAGCAAACAGCAAAACAATTCTCATTTGTACTCATTTTCGAGTCTTTTTTGGTGTGAAACAAAACTATGTGTTAGAGATGTTGTCAAGGCACATTACCGTGCTTAAATTTCATAGAAGTTGCACGCCATGAAGTCACAGTAACCCATAATTTGCCATCATTAAGTATTACGAATATGAGAACTCGTTCTCATGAATAAGCTATTACAAGATTTTATCCGGACACGATGTTCGCGATGTCTTCACGGTCAAAAATTTTTTTGGGCCACTATTCCTCTTTTCTTATATACCTATACATTTTTTGCTTTCTATTCGGGTTACACACCCTATTAGAAACTTAAACCATATATATCCAAACTTATCTACGAAGTGGTGATACATTTTTTTTTGGAAAATGAACTGTTACAAAATGCATAATTTTACAAGTGCACATTTTTATCGTACTTTTGACATCCTTTGTGCATAAGGAAGTAAACATTTTGGAAATTTGTATACCTTGTCTTCGTGACAAAGGTCGATTGCGCCCAAACTGAATTTGTCACTGTTGTACAAATGAAATAAAAGCACTCGTGTTTAATATAGAAAATGTTTTGTTAGTATCACTGAGTGGATGCAAATAACTTTGTTATGACGTGAAATTGAAATAAAAGCGTCTATAATAACGGAACATCAAAAAAGAAGCGCAAAATTCAATTAATTCAAGCTTTAAAAAAAGTGAAGCAAACAAATTGAATAATTTGAAAAAATAAATTTAATCAAACACATTGTGCAGTATCCTTTAAACGTTAACATTTATATGGGACATTCTTTGTGAGTGTTTCGTTTGAAAATTAAAAATGCTTGAAATAATTTTTTCGGAAATTACATCGAAAATCAGGAGACATGTATTTTTTTAAAATTGTTTATGCGATATTACTACTGAAATATGATTTTTTGAAATTGCGCGCTCGCAATAACTACCTGTTGTAATAAAAAATGACGGGTACTGTTTTGAAAGATTTTTGTCTGAGTTTTCGAAATATGAAACTTAAAATAATTGTTAAACAATTAAAAGTTACTTAAAAATCGACATTAAATAACAACAACTCGATCGATATTTGTTGGATTTTTTTTTTTAACCAAAATGTTCGTTATTTATTCGTTAATGTGTCGTTACATTTTCTAAGTGGTATCTTGAACGGTTAAAGAGATATGAGAATTTATTCAAGGTACGACTAGTCGAGCGAGCGCTCACTTAACAATATTGCAATACGTTATCAATTAATTTTAATTTCTACAATGCTATTTGACAAAACAATTTTTAACTCAATTTTTTCTATTATACAATACATATTTAATTAATAAAATTAACAATTTTGATGTAAACTATTTAGAAAAAGTTTTTTATTTATTAACAATTTTCAAGTGACCTACTATACATTTCAGCGCGCAGATAAATTTTTTCTCTAATCAAAATTGTCAATAAAAATGTTGTATTACAATGAAATTGCAAGAGCATGATATTGTTAATAAATAACCTGGAAAAACTTGTTACTTTCATTGCGCATTCACTAGTCACTTTATACTACGTTAATTTCGCCTATTTATTGACAATTCTGATTAGAGAAAACAATTATTTGCGCGCTGAAATGTATACATTTTAAAACCTTTTATTAAATAAATATATATTGTATAATAGAAAAAATTGTGTTAAAAATTGTTTTGTCAAATAGCACATTGTAGAAATTAAAATTAACGTATTGCAATATTGTTAAGTGAGCGCTCGCTCGACTAGTCGTACCTTGAATAAATCCTCATATCTCTTTAACCGTTCAAGATACCACTTAGAAAATGTAACGACACATTAACGAATAAATAACGAACATTTTGGTTAAAAAAAAAATCGAACAAATATCGATCGAGTTGTTGTTATTTAATGTCGATTTTTAAGTAACTTTTAATTGTTTAACAATTATTTTAAGTTTCTTATACTTCATTTCATGCAACTACCGTGAAATTGCGCAACTTCAAAAAATCATATTTCAGTAATTTAGCATAAAAATGTAAAAAAATACGCGTCTCCGTATTTTCGGCCACTTCGTGAGGCTTCGCCTCGGCCCCTCGAGCACCTCGACTCGAGCCAGAAATCGGTCTCGCGGTGATGGCCGGTCGCTCTCATGTTGCAAACATAATTTTGTATATTACGACTGAACGTCAATTGTTTTTTTGAGCACTCTGAAGCGGGCACGAAGAACCACTTCGCTCACCATGGGCATACTTCGTGCCCCAGGGAGCGAAGTACTACTTTGCGCGCCTATTTAGAGGGCGCGAAAAAACAATTCACGTGCAGGTGTGATACAAAAATGTTTGCAAGCATTTTTAATTTTCAAATGAAACACTCACAAAGAATGCCTCATATACAGAATGTGCGTTCATTAGAAGCATTTATTATTGTATAACTGTACTGAAACAGGCTTTTCCATTTTAACGCGTTATATTTACATCATAGTACAAGGGCTGTACTTGCATTGTTATTATTAATTTGTCTGTAAATGAGAAAATAATTGTTGTTATTCTTTGTAAACATGAAATTCTTATACAAATAATTGTTCGATGAAAGCAAATAAATCTTAATTTGTAACTTGATAATTTTGTTATACACTTTTGATCAAATTTCGATGAATAGTTTATCCGGGTAGGTTGTGTTAAAAAAAAAGAAAAAAGATGGCGACTAATTATCAATAGATCAGAATGCAAAAGCGGACATTGTAAGCTGTAATTTTCTCGTCTGGATGATTAGTGTTTGTGTACGAAATAGTGAGCGCAAACACTTTGGAATCGCCGCTGCGGGGTGGCCAACGATAAAAGTGTTTAGCCGGCTTTCTTCGTCTTTCTTCGCGGGGCAAGTCTTCGGGTGGCTCGTGCTCGATGCTGACCTTTGACCGCGAACGAGCGAGGCGAGGTCTGAGATGAGGGCCTGGGCACGCGAGGAGGCCCAACGTTTCGCTCCGAGGCACGCGCGGGTCCTCTCTTCGCCACGTAATTTTCGTTCATGCGATTGCCCTCTACGTACTGCCTGCGCAACGCGATCCTCTTTACAATACCAAACTGCCCTCTTGCACGCATCCCACCTTCACGCAAATATTTTCGGCCTCAATCAGCCTTTTAATCATCATTACAAATTCTTTCTCTTGCACATGTGTAAACAAACACTCTATTTTCCGAATAATTATTTGTAATTATTGATTGTATCTATTTTATAAATGTTACAGTTTAAAATAAGTGGTGCACAGATTAAGTGTATTCTTTTTTGAAAGAGCATTGTTTTTGTCTGCAAAACGATTTGGATGCGACGACAAGACTCGAAGATGAGTTATGACTAGCTCATTTCTAAACGAGAGGCCGCGAGTTTTAGTGTCCGCACTGCAAGTCGTAAATCCGACCTGTTAAAAGTGTACGTATATGTATATATACACATACACACAAACGAAACCAATTTAACATATAACAGGGTCTATGAATTTCAGTTAAATACATTTTATTGCAGTCTAGACGAATTTTATCGAGCTGTTGATATTCAATTTTCAAAACTCAAATTCAAATCAAGCAGAACGCGCAGGTATACTTCAATTTATTTCTCGCGGTGTTGAATTAAATGCATTTTTTTCAGTGCACAATGATTAATGATTTTTTTCCATTTGAAATGTGATATATCTTTCAATGAACTTTATAGTAACTATAATACAAGTAAAACTTAATTTGTTATTTTAACTGTAAAATAATAATTTTCATTAACATTTTTAATGCATAATAAATCAATAATTCACTGACTTACGCAATGTATTTATTGAATATATGTTTGCTTTCTTTATAAGTAATTTGCATGAAAGAATATAAATGTATCACTTAACATTTGAAACTTGGATGTTATACGTCCAACAAAATTTTGTTCATCGTGATAGCAATACATTAATTTACAATTATGCACACGTTATATGAGACAAATTGATAAATCAACAATTTTGTTGTATAAGAAATAATTGTATAAAAAATTGCTGAGTTGTACAATTTCCGACGTACCCTTTTTTCGGCAATAAAAATAAAATATACGATTAAAATGAGGGATTAAAATTCATTCTGTCAGAGAGAAATTTGCTTCATAAAAAATAGACAAATAAGTAAACAGAAATGGCAGAGTAAGCAAAATGAAAATTCATGTAAAAAAAATGCTTGGAAACATTTTCCTGAAATCTGGTTTAATTTAAATTTATGACCAAAACATTTGTTGATAGAAATATAAAACTATTTAGATTAAAACGTCGAAAATATTTGTAAAACAAATACAAAAGTAGTTTTAACAAATTAATCATCAAAAAGATGAGGGCTTGTTTCTGAAATTTGTTATCTTTTCGATAACTGTTTGTACATCGCGATATTTCTTGAGTGGCGTGCCGACGGCAAGAGCGAAGCAGCCCTTCGGCCCAGTGGCTGTTCGCTATTTGACCGCAGACTTACCCGGCAATTAAAGCTGCTAATGTTGCCATAGTTTAATTATAATTAGCGAGCTACGCCTTTCACACCGCCTCTTTGAGACTTGCTCCGTGTATACATCCGTAAAATTATACCAACCAAGGTATTATTTTGAAACTGCGGCTGGCGCGCAAACAAAAGTATAACTTTTTGGCTGCTGTTTATACACACACACACACACACACACACACACACATTCATCCGAAACCGGTCATTGCAAACAACTTGTTAATTATGATTAACCATTGCGAACAATGATTTACAATTACGATCGCCAAATTTAAGGCCATCTGCATTAGAAAATAAAAATCCGATTTACTGATGTATGCAGATTTTTGATGACCGCCGCCGCACTATAAAAGGCATTTTATGACCCGGCTAATAAAGCTAAGATGTCATAAATTATTGACTACAGCCTTGTCTTTGATCAAAATTCAGTCCAAAAATATATGGACCCGATGTATATTAATGTATTTCCAGAAAAGTATATTAAATGTCTTTTAAGTTTGCGACAAAAATCTCTGCGGTCAAATTTTGCGACAGATGGCGCTGGTGCAAAAGCTACAAAGATTTGCAAAATGATAACAGTAATTACGAGCGTGTGTCACTCCAAAACAAAAATCCCTCGCGGCGAAGGAACGTTCATCGGCACCGCGGTTATAGGAGTTAACTCCTTTTTTTCTGCCTAGGGCGCGCAGCGGGCGGTTTCTCCTAATGCACTAATAACATAGTAGCCGCATGATAATTAATAACAAAGCTTTTCACTTGCTTCAGAGAAAAAGAAACAAACAAAGACGCCCGAGACGCCGAAAGAAAAAAAGGAAAAGGGTTGAAAAAAAGTTTGCGGTCACGCGGGACCTCTGGTGGGTGGATCCTGCCTTGTAATTGCGAGACGAAGAGATCAGCCTCTGACGTTTAAATTTGAGAGACGCGCTCGACAAATTTATTTCACCTTAATCAGTATTTTGTTTATGGCAAATTTTTTGCTTCAGCTTTTCTTTGGAATTTCAGACCAAAATGTGGTATATGCTATATATTTACCTCAATGAAATTTATATGGATCATTTATGAACATTTTAGTAGTAACAATTTGTTAAGGAAATACACTATTAAATACAATTTAATAGATCAACAAGTTACACCAACAAACATAATAATTATCCAATTATTTATTTTAAACAAAATATTAAAGTTGTAATCAATTTTCTATGTAAATTATCGGTTATTAAGTTATAACTGATACAATAAATATTTATAAATATATATATATATATATTTATATTATATTTATCTATCAATAGTTTTGTAACTATTCCGATATCTTGAAATAATATCGTAAAATTTTATTACCAAACATGCAACTGAATAAATTTGATACTCCGATAAAAAGAAAGAAACATTCTTTTTTCTTAGATGATTATAAATATGTGTGTGTAATAAATAAATATAGGGTGGATTGTGTGCACAGTTTAATTAAAGAACACCCTAAAATGGGATAATAAAGGGCACAGTAAACTAATTTCAAACATCTTCCAATTCGTCGGAACTACATGAACGTTTTTAAAAACAAAGTAAAGGAAAAAAAGAGGTGAAAATATTGGTAAGCGAAGAGTTAAATTCGTTGTTGTTACGTTATTCGTTTGTTTTCGTAAGTTTTGGCACTCCGCCTCCTTGCACGCGTATAGCCAAAAACAACTAAGAAGACTGAAGAACCGACACAAATGAGATAATCTCCATTATAAAGTGGAGGTAAGGGTAGGTAAACTAAGAGGAGTTATTTACTCAGCGGGAAAAGGGGAGAAAAGGAATAAAGTAATAATAACAGAATGAGAATAAGAAGGAAGATATGAATTCAACTTTGAAGTCGCGCACAGTCGAGTTATACTTAGTTTGTTAGTTTTCTTCGTCCTGGTTCTCGTAATAAAACTCCAAGTTAACTCCATCTTCAATTCTTTTATCCATTTATATATTTTTTCTTTTTAATTATCTACACTTTATCGGGCGAAAAATAAGTATTCAATTTTTGGAAGATCCAACGGGTTGTATCAGCAGATAAGAATGTGCAAAAATGTGGTTTTGAGAAAATGTGTACAAACATTTGCAAAATTGCAAAATTTTAAAGTGAAAAATGGTAAGAAAATACTTGGCAGTCCTTTGCACTGAACTAATATTTAGAATTATGTAAAGAAAAAAGAAAGAAAAAAATGAGCAAGGCATGTTTTGGCTATGTGATTTGACCTTAATGAAACACCTTTCGGCAAAAGGCACACAGTATCTATCTATTATTTAATTAGCGGTTTGTATCGAGGCATTTTGTCTTTTCAAGACTCACCCAAGACGTAACGCAGTCACCGCCTCCAAAAGTCGGAAAGGCTGGGCCGCATCTGTACGTCATCGTGAGCTTCACCCTTGAAATCTAAAGGATGCCTCGACTTGAACCACAACTTACCTGCAATGAAAAAGAACAAAATATATATTCACATGTGTACAACATATCAAAATTACTGGGGTTGTAAGGTAAAGAGCAGGGATCACTTAGACATAAATGTATACCCTGTCTCAAAAGAGTACAAAAATTCTTGTGCAATTTCATTTGCATGGTTTACATTGAATTTAACACATTTAACATCTTTTTAGCACACCTATAATTTATTTAGTATAAGAAACTAAAATATGTTACATATTAAGCTTCTATTGTAGTAGTAATTATTTATTCACGATTACAAAATTTCTGTAACCGTTAATAGTAAAAATTATTAATAGTACACACAGTGAAATTTTATATTCTTTAGCAATTTGCAAATTACTTACAGTTAGATTAGTTTAAGGACATTGGATCATACTAAACAGCAACACAAACATGCAAGCATTCATATTTATATTATCTTAAGATAGTGACAAATACAAGAAAATATAATGAAAATAATGAACTGTCAACTTAACAGTTTTTCTTGCTCATCAACTACAATCATAGAAAGTTTATAGTGTTTTTGACTGCTGATTCGTAAAAACAATCAGAGTTCAGCTTAAATTTAAACCAACAACAATTAAGGGTAACATTTTAGGCAAATGAAAGATTTTATAAAAAGTCATGGAACTATACTTATGTTTTTTGTTGTTGTTGTTTTTTTTTTTTATGTGGAATACGACTACACATTCTAGATTTGGTTAGTTATTAATTCTTTTAGTTTTTGTATAAATACAAAATGTGAATTTTCCTTTTTGGAACAAAAATGTACAGAAAAATACTTTTTGCAAGTATTAGAAAATAGTAAAAGTATTAATTTTTAAAATTTACATATGTCTTATGGGAGTTAGATTAGATTTACAAAACTTTACAACCAAATGTCTTTGAAACATTTGGACCAAGTCAATTGTTTAATCTACAAATCTGAGCTTTAATATTCTAAAATTGAACTGGCAAATTCTCAAATTTTAATCTTGAATTTTTTAATCTTTAACCATTGTCATAAAATGTTCTCCAGTAAAACAGAGAAAAAGATCAACCTTTCAAACATTATAACTTGTTAAGTTTTTAATATTTTGTGTTGACATTTTTGTTCCAAGCTTTTCTCATGGTTCTCAACAATCTGTCGTATGAATTTAAAGAAAATCCAAAAAATGTCCAAGTTAAATAACCTAATTAAATTCTAGCTTAATAAGAATTTGGTTAACGTAGTCATTTTCTACATTTAAAATTCATATGTAACTACAGTTTCATGATTTTTTGTATACACTACTTCGTTTCACTGGTATTAAACTGCCCTTGATGAATCTTTAAGTGAATCTTTATAATGAAAAATAATGAATTGTATAACCTCTATACCATTGCAGACTATTGAACAAACTTTACAGTCAAGATTGTTAATTTTTTCTTATTTTCAGTGTTATCTGTTCTTTTTTTCACATAAATAATGTTTTTAATAGTTAATTATTAATATATGGTTATTTAAATCTGTTATTTGTTATAAATAAAGTTAGCTTATAATTTTTTGTTACTGCTTTTGTTTAACTTAAATCAAAATATGCTCTGCAGTTTTTGTGTGAAATTTTACAGTCTAGTACTGGTGTTACAACAGTCTCTGCATTGCATCACTGATAGTTCATTATTTTCAGGATTCTGCAGCAGTCAATTAAACTGTTTTTAGTCTAAGTCTGTAAAAACAACAGCTCATTGCTTCTCATGCATATACCAAGAACCTAAAATTGAGATACAGTGATCTGAAATTCAGACTCTACATTTTAAAAATCAGATTTTGAGATCATAAATCTGAATTTCAATCTCATCAAATTCAAAAATGACAATTTATTTTGTAGCATTGAATTTATCATTTTATCGAGGTCTTTTGTATATTAAAACTTTATTTATCCCAAATTTTGCCTAGAACGATGTTCCACTAGGTTTTTTTTAGATATTGAACTGAGAGTTTCTCTCAAAAGCGCTCGATATTGGCCCCATGATGAAAGGCCGGTAATTTATTATTATTTTAACTCGAGTAAAATAAATTCTCTGTCAAGAATTTAATCAGTAATTGATGAGACGGCATTTAATTTTTCGAGGTTGCAAACTGCTAAATTGCAGTATATTTTGCAGCATATTTACTAGAAAAATAAGGCTGAACTATACAAACTCAGCAAGTGTACTGCAAAAATCGAGTTCAACTGGAAAAATTGTATATTTTACTCCATTTTTTCAGTATTACTATAAATTTGAAGGTTGCATACATTTTTAAACTTTAAAAATGAGAAAATTATCAGAAATTGTAGTTGGAACTTGAAAAGTAAAGTTCACTGAAAAATTGTACATGCAACTTAATATAATATTTCTATATTTTAATTCGATAGATGTCTCGTATTTTAGGTTATAAAAATGCCAATTTTCAAGTTGAACGGCAAATTTCAAGTTTACTCGCAAGCAGAACCAAGTAAATATACTGCAATTTTGCAGTTTTTATTTAGTGTTGATCAAATTAGTAATTTTTTATAACTCGGGAACATGCGCGAAAACAGTCTTTATTAATATTCCTAATAACGTATTTAAAATTCACTATTTTTTTTGGGCAAAAAAACCTCTAATTCGATCAGTATAAATACATTAGAAAAGTCGGTCGAATTTTGGGTAGTAGAAATAAAAAAAAATAAAAAAACAACAAGAAAAATGTTATTGTTTGATATACTTTCACAAAGCAATCACACGTTAAATGAAGTAAAACTTTCAATTGTATTAAAATAATTACATTTAATTGAAATAATTCCTATAACTTTTATTTTACTTTTCTTCAAACTATCGCTATGTTAACTATTTTTAAACAATTATTTACAAGCAAATGCCGCGAAAAACAAAAATTAAAAGCACGCGGTTAATTTCTATACAACTCTGGATCTCGCAAATTCGTCTCGATGCTCATTAACCAGCTTTAATGATACATAGTTAGCGGTCGTATAACGTGATGCTTCGTCGTAAAAGGAACTAGAGTTTCGGAGTACTAGGAACCGCCGAAACCATGCTCGCTCAATCAAAACGACGGCACTGTTCGCCGGCCAAGTTGCTCTAGTCGCAGAGTGCTATATCAACATTTTGATTATAATTTTGTTGTTGTGAATAGTGGCCGTGTTCTTTTATTACTCGGTGCCGTTAAACAACTGCAGTGACTGCTTTATAATGTTACGGTAATATAGTGATTTACCTAATTCTTATTCAACGCCGCGTGCTGGATTGAATTCGCTTTTTAGAAAGGCACTTAATGAACTTGATAGACCGAGATTGTCGCATTAGAATTCGGCTTTAACTTTTCTGTAGAGGCCTCTTCTTTGTTTATATGTGCGGTTATGCTTTTTATAGAACAATTGGTTGTAAAAATGAGACCATTTTAACGAAATAACGAATAATAAAAAGATAAAAAAAAAAAGTAAGCAAAGTCACAAATTTGTAGTAAAAAAGTAATTCTTTATTTGCCTAATTCTGTAGACAAATATTTTATTAATTAATACAATAAAATTCGTAATTTTGTTGTGATTAGAAAATTGAAAATGTGTTAATTTTACTTGGAAATTGGAGAATAAATATTGTGAAAAGGGAATGTTTTTGGTTTCTCTCTGTCTGCTCTGGGCATATAGGTATATACGATGTTGAATACCGCACGAAAGGCATTATGAATATTCAACCGAGTACTGGTATGGCCGCGTTCTCGAATCCATTATTTATTTCGCTTGGCACCATCGCGGTTTCCGCTGCGATCAGAGTGTACGAGCGAATAGGGGACAGATACGAAATAGTTGGGCGCAAACCGGGGCAAAGCAAAAAGGGGGGAAATGATGACGCGTCGCATCTTCGTTTTATTTTAGCTTCAAGAATGTGCTCTAATAATCACCGAGCGGGATTCCGAGCGGCTTATGTAATAGCCGGTTCGCATTTTTTACGTGCCTTCTGTTTTCTCGAAATTGCACTCGTCGCGAAGATTCTTAACCCCTCATGACGCGCTCATCCACTTGACGAACACGAGACTCAAATTCCAATCCAACATTTTTTTTAATATTCGTTGCAGGTATTCTCTGCAAGATATTCAGCTTGCTAAAATAAACTTTGACTATTTTTAGCACTTAGTTGAATTAATATATCAAAATTGCAAAATTGCAAAATTGCAAAATTGCAAAATTGCAAAATTGCAAAATTGCAAAATCAGATTTCATCAGTTCATCAAATGTAATAGCAGATGTATATTGGTAATGATGTCTAAAAATTATAATCATTCGATGATTCAATTGTGATAATAATCTATTTACTAGTGCAATTGTTTTGTGCTGAATTTACACAAATGACAAATGTCTTTGTTGAGTGAAAGTATTTAAACGATTTGAAAAACTGTTTTAAATTATCTAACTTGTCTCTCGAGTTATATATTAATTGCACTGGTAACACGAATCGCGTGACTGTTAACGTGTGTTCATGCCTGACGTATTATTATGCGTGAAACAACAACAACAAAAAATTATTCTATTTTAATTCTAAAACACGATAAATATCATATACAAATTTTACTTTCATCGAAATTCCACAGAATCACTGGCTATCAGAAATCAAAAATTATATAGCGCAAAAGCACTTGTGCTAACATTGTCCGCGTGATGTAAGAATTTTAAGTGAGCTCGAAATTTGTAATAACTACTTTTAACAACAGAGGATATACTTTTTTTAGCGTTTCAAATCTTTATTATACACACGGCAAAAATAGATGACTTATTTGAAGTCACTTTTAGAGAGACATTTTTAGTGACTTGTATTGAGTCAACATAAGTGTCTGAAAATACTGAACCTAACCTATTTGTGTTACTTATGCATAGTTGATCTTTAAACATGGTTTATTCGTGTTTGAATTGTGATTTTATATCAATTGTTGACGTATTATTAATTAAAGATGTGGGTATTTATCACAAAGATTATCCCCATTTTTAAGTGAAATGTGTTTTTGAGGGGATGTGTGGAGCTTCTTTTTCTAAATGGAAATTATTTGAAACCCGTAAAGGGAAGATTCATCCCGAAAAAAAGTCATTTGCTCAATGCAAATAATGTTAACAAGCTAGGAAATGTCATAAAAAATCAAAATGAAGGTTTGTTATATAATGAAAAAATGTTAGTAATAATAAAAAAACATATAAAGCAATTTTTATTGAATATTTCAATTATACACCGGGAAAAGTATGCATTTTTATTGGTGATGTTTTAATTTTTGCAAAATTTATTAGATTCATTGCCAATTTTTGTTAAAATACTTCTATCGTATTTTGAAAGTATTTGAAATTCCTAAGAAAGATAAAGTTTTGAAATTAAAGCTTGTCGGTAACAAGCGGCGGCAATTTAGGAATTAATAAATCTTAAATAACATTTTAACATATAAATGTATAAGAATTTAAAATTTACTCAAAATAACGTTAATTATACACACATTTTTATATAAATAAATTATAAAAAAAATTAAAGGTAAGTAAATAAATAAATAAATAAAAAAATAAATATACATTTTAAATTAATTTAAAAGATATCAATTATATTTTCGATTGAAATTGATTAATTAAAATAAGTTCCAAAATTATTAATTAGTTTTCATTTTCAAAATATTTTATTATTTATAGTATTTGTTGATTATTTTGTGCATACAAAAAACTTCAACAATAAATTGTATTTACTTTATTAATTTTGAGGTTAAAGCATTTTTTATGTCAAGCTCTACGAAAAAGACATTTGAATGTCTTTTTAGAGACACATTTCAGAGAATTTGATTGGAAAATGCCTTTTTTAAAGACACTTTTCATGCCTTTTTTACCTGTCTTTGAATTTAAGGTAGAAAATAGTGACTTTTTGGAATATAAGGCATCTAAGGTGTCTTAAAAAAAGTCATTTGTTTGTGTAGTGCATATATATATATATATGCACTATATATATATTGAACAAGTCATGATGGTGTTGTGTAATTATATTGTTTTATTAACACGCATGCGTTATAAAGCGTATTTCTTGTAATTACTCCAAATGCAAAAATATGTTTGAGTGAACAAAATATATTTGTTTGCATATATCTGTTGTCGGGGAGTGATAAATTTTTGTATTCAATACAGATTTACATAGGCGTTACCTTCGGTTTCTTATAGATGTTTTTAATTGTCGACATGATTTGTTGGTATGCTTGAAGCGCTCGTAAGACTGCGCATTAAGGCGGTACAACTTTTCTCAGCCAGTCATCAATACGTGCTTTATTGCTTATGACTGAATGTGACACTTTGACCGATAGGATCGTCTCAAATTTTGGATTAAATGAAACATCACACATTTTTGCAGATCAAATTGTTAATTAACTTTTTGTGATTTAATTGTTGTTTATATTCCAACAAGGAGTATTCCCTTTAGAATGAGTACAGGTACTGTGTGAATATCCAGCTGTTTCTGTTTCCTCTCTTTATTATGTTTGCGAGTATATATGATAGACGCTACGTGGGAATGCGATGAAAGATTTAGATTTAATTTTGTGATTCAATTAGTGGAATTGTGAAGATAAAGCGAAAAAAAGGGGTTGCAAGAAAAAGGAACGGAGATGCGCTGCGCTCGGCATTCCAATTCGATACAATTACCAAATAATTCGAACGCTGTTCGACACCGAGGCGAACCCGAAATTAGCTTGATTAGAGGCTACCGTTCGTAACGATAGTTACTACTGGAATTTAACCAGTTATTATATAGATACTGCTTCAAATCGTTCTTCAAAATTTGATTTGCAATCAAAACTATTTCAGCTCTAATTTCAACAACGGACTTGTACTTTTTTCACTCCAATACTTGATTTATATGGCGCATCATCGTTTCTTGGTACCAAATCATCGAGAGATTTATTATTTTTTTCTACCCCCGTGATTTATATATAATTTCCAATTTCAAGTGTAATATTTAATCATTTTCTTCTTATACACATGGTTAATGACTTTGTTGAAAAAAATTAATGATTAAATTCGTAGTAAGTGTGGTTTTACATCAACCAATATAATGTAACGATAGTCAACTTCGGGATGTATATCATTTATTTAAGTGAAATAGAACTTTCGTTGCCATAATATAATGACGATGATTTATGTTCGCATTTAATGACTTCTTTGACGATATCATTATATGTAATATCTTATGTGATACGATGTAATTGAGATTGTGTTTTTTTAGACGCGACGAGTTGACAAATTATAATGTTTTAGATGAGTTATCGCTCAAGAAAGGTCACTTCAAGACAAATCGTATCAGTTTCCTATTCAAATCTTGGGTACTCATTTTCCAACGAGGACTTTAACATTAACATAAAAATTCATAGAAATTTACACACATGGAGTACGCACCAATATTATGTCTTATACTTGCAGCAACACATACAAAGTGATGACAACATACGAGATGAATTTTCAATTTAAGTTAAGCCGCTTAAGGATTTAATTAAAGTAACATTAATTACTCGTATAGGTTGATATTGCTAGATGAGATTTGCTTCAAACACATATAAGTTTGTTGTTAGATCAGAAAGAAAGAAAGAAAGAAAAAAACATTTTCTGGTGATAAAATGTTTATTTGAGATGGAAGGTAGCAGTGGAATGAAATTTGCAGGTGCAAAAGAATGTGAAAAATGATTATAATATTGAATGGTTGTTTCGTCAAAGGTTAACCAGGGTGACATTAAGAAAGAAGCGGCTAGTTAGCGCGAAAAAATTGGTTTCGTTTTGTTATTGGTCTTAACACCGGTGCGGAACATCAAAACACCCTGGCAGTAAAATTGGCTAAGCTGGCGGTAATTTATTGCTCGCAGTGGCACAGGTGAAAAGAAACGCTAAAAAGTCAAAATGCATTTAACTTGGACCAACCCTTTTTCTCAAACTTTTAAACCGAGCGAAATAAAACGCGAGAACCGGTTTGCGATAGAAAAAAGAACAAAGTTCGCGATTTTAGAGTCTTTTCTGCGGGTAATTAAATTATTTATATGAAAGTATATGAGGCTGATTTGATGCCAGTTTAGTCCAAAGTGAATGTTTGCAAAAGGTTAGTTGCCGATTAACATTTACTTTTGAAGACCAATTAATATATAGATGTATACGCGCGCAGCTGCAAAATATATATTCCAATTTAAAACCTACGAAACACTTTTTTAATGCACTAAATCACTATTTGTAACTTATAGTCCAATTAATATTGCTCTCAAACTTTAAGGTGTTGTGAGTCAATTGAAACGTCATTTCTCAAAAGTTATTTTTCAACTTCTTATTTATATATATATATATATATATATATATATATACATACATGTGGGGCTGCAATCAGACTGTACGTAAAAACTCACACAAAGTACGCACACTTGTAAACAACCAAAGTAATTGGTGATCGTAAAACATCGAAGGCGTTAAAGGTGCAACAAAGGAAAGATTATGTCTTCCTCTTTTTTGAACAACAATTAATAGCCTAATAAGATTTTTCTGCAGTTCACGATTTGGATAATAAAAAACACTTCACTATCTACACAGTCTACAACTAATGTTTTGTGCTTGATATTTGTGGCTTGTTGAAAAATAATATTAACAAGTAAATATTCATTTTGGTGAGAAAAGGGACTGAAATGTATTCTCTCAATGTTTCATTTGAGAAGAAAAATAAGCAAAACAACGGTGTTTACAAAACACCGTTGATGTTGATGTTCATTAAACTTAATATTACCTTGAAATTGGGCAACATCGCGCGAGCATTATTATTGTTAAGTAAACATAACACCCGGAAAAGTGGAGACGCGTGCCTCAGTGCAACATTGTGTGTTCAAACATTGTCTCACAAACAGATCCTTTTCTATACAGCAAGAATTTTACGAGTTGCACTTAAGGCCTGTCATTACTTGGTGTTTACGAATAAATGGTGCAATGATTTACGGTGCAATATCGTAAATGTATATATTCCATAAAGCTAACGTGTCTATTTCACTTACACAAAATATATCGCTACGTTATTTTGGCCCTAACTATAATAAGTGTAAACAAAAGAGGCAAACTGTGATTTACCATTTGGTGCATTCTTGCGGTGCTGTAGTAATCTAGGTTCGGCATTCGGCTGGCTATGCGTCAACAGATGACGTCAAACGGTTTATTATTGTCCAAAAGCAAAATGATCACGAAAAGAAGTCAAATCCTTTAGAACAAAAGGCGTAATGCACTGACTGATTGCACTGTCCTGTGGTACATGTTCCCAAGGGACATTCGGATCTCAAATCCGATATCTCTACACCCTCGGGCTAAGAATCGCGAGTTCAAATCGGCAACGCGTATCGGATTACCAGCAGGATATTGTTTTCAATATCGCGACCTCTGGTACGAAAGTTGGGTCTTAACCGTCGTACAGGAGGACTCGAGGGTTACTGCGCCCGCGGGGCCTTAGCTACCAGAAAGCCGAGGGAGCCCTGCCAGAAAACGAGTGGGGAGGGGGGCCGATCGGGGGCCCGGACCCATCGCCCGGTTGGCTCGGCAGCTGCGCCGGTCTGCCAACCACCTGCACCAGGCGGCGTTTGCGTCGCACAAAGGAAGCCCAGTTGCCGCCCAGCCTCGTCCCATTGGTCCACCGGCTTTGCCATGTTTCGAGCGGGTAGGGGAGGGAGGGGCGAGCGACGCGATAACCTTTCGGGATAAGCAACGCTCGTGGAAGAGAGACCTCTTTTGCGATTAGTTGAGGAAAATTGGAAGACGACATTCTAACGCGTCTCAGCTCTTATCTGTTTCCTCAATCTCGGCATTAATGGCTGAGTCACGATTTCGGCCGCTTTGATACGGTCAGATGGAAAACAGTCATCGATTTATGGTCAGGGTCGTGTGTTCTTGCTTTCGGGGATGGCTGTCATTTGCCTTTGATAATGGGTTTCGGTTTCTAAGGTCAGCTGATGTGCATCTCACCTGGTCTTTTATCAACTGTGCAACAAGACCATTTCGTGCTTTTATTGTTTACGGTATATATAATGGTTGCTCATATTCTTTTGTTGACATTTATTTTTTGCCCGAACAATTTTGGAACCTGCAGAGAAATACATTTTAAATTAGCTTTCATCTTTTTTTCAATCATTTAAATTGTATTTAAAGTAATATTTGTTTTTGTTTTTTTGTTTTTGTTTTTTACGACACCGTCGAGAAGCCTGTAGGCTGTAAAACTACTACGACGCTCGTACTTGCAACGAAACACATGCGATAATCTGTTGTAACGTTTTAACGACGGTATTTAAACATACATACATTAGCATTAATGGGATTCGCTACTCCTGGATTAGTTATGGGCCCCACAAAAAAAAAGTCTTGTTATTTTAACTGTCCCAATCCCGAGTAGAAATTTGTCCAAGAAAACGCCAAGTTTTACTCATTTTAGGCTATTTTATCTCGATTATTGTTATTCTAAATAACTTGACATTTTGTGCCGATAGTTTATAAAATATTGTGCCGACTCTAAATAAAATCCCTAAAAACCAACTAGTTTAAGAAGAAATACTTAGACGAGCGCTTGATTTAGCACGCTAACTTGTCGTTGCTGTTTACAATTTATTTCTATTATAGAAATTGGGGATGTTATATCATATATGCACAGTACAATGTACGGACCTTGTTTTGCCTTTCTCTCTCAGTAAAGATGAAGACAAGTTCAATTATTAAAACCTTTTGATAAATCAGCTCCCAGCCGATGTCTATTACTATTATATTTATATAAAATGAATGTAAGTACACATGCATATAATTTGAATTTCGTTTTCTGAAGATATTTAAAAACTTCAAACAGTGCACTGAGAAACCGAATTCTCGTAAACTTTACAAGAAAAACTTGACAAATTACTTATAAAGCTTGCAACATATATTTCGCAAACTTCACAAAAATGTCGTTTAAGAATTTGTTGACAAGTGTAGAATGTCAGTTTCTCAGTGTGGATATAGGACCGGTGTCATCCACTTGGTCATTTGTATACAAGGATGCACGGTTGAATGGATAGACGAAAATAGGTGCGAGAAGGAATGCGATTATTATTAGATGAAACGTTAGACGGGAGTGGGGGCGAGCGGGCAAAAGGAATTTGGTCGATGAAATTGGCTTCGACGAAGAATTCTTGAATCGGTTATAGAAACGCGGCAGTTAAGTCCGGATCGTGATGGCCCAGGGCACACACGCGAGCTTACGAGAAAATTTGCGATTGACCTAACGAAATTGGAAGGGAGTCTTTTAACGAGGTGGTCGCCACTGAACTCTCGACAACTTGCCTCCTTCATATTGGCTCGTTCTCTTTTCTGTCGCTCTCCTTCAGTCAAATTGCATAGAGACCGTGTTCCAAGGAATCCGGACAACCGCAGTTGTAAAAAACGAGACATAAAATGCGAAGTTGGACACAAAGAAGTGGACCTTTTTGCACAATGAAACGAAATGCATTCCGTGTTACGCCTACTGCAAATTAACTAAGCGCTTTTCAGAAATATAACTTTTGAGTAGTATGTGTTCGTAAAAATCAGAAGCTTTCACAGAGTCACCGAGTCACCAACAAAGATGTTATTATCTAAAGTGTAACAGTTTAATTCAACTACAAACTTTCACGCTTACATTTGTTTTTTGATATTTTGTGGGACTTACGTCATTTGTATTTCCATATTTTGTTGTGCGGTAAATCAATATAACAGACCTATTAGAGGAAATACAAGGGGAAAGCGGAAGAGCATTTTTGGTAGACAACACTGCTCAAAAAAGCACCAACAATTTTAATATGTTTGCATATGACATTTTTTCACTTACTTTAATGTCATTTTATTATTATACAGTTCATTCATTTTAATATATACATATACTAATCTTCAGAAATAGAAATTATATTTGAGACTTTCATTAATCTTTAAAACAATTTCTTAACTCTTTCGTTACCGCGGTGTTGCTTTAAAGCAACATATTTAATTTTTGCATTTTTATTTTGCAAATCAAACTAATAATAACTGCTTTAATTTTGGCTTCTTATTTAGGGCAAAATAAACTGTATACAACACTTGTACCTATTTTCATCCCCTCAAAAATATAAACAAGTTATGAAATACAGGCAACGAATTGAAAAATCGTTTTTTGTCACTTTTGTGTTGTTATTATTACAAAGTAGTTTCCGAATTCATATACAAAAATCAAATTTTCAACCTAGAAAATAATTCGGTATTGAAAGAGTTGAATTTTACATACATTTACTCAACATAATTTATAATTGAATATTCAAAATATATTACATTTATATTTCAATTTTATATTAATTTTAAATATAGAAGAAATATGTTAAAATGTATTATGAAAAATTAATTATGGTAAAAAGTAAATAAAGCTTTTGGTTTTATCGTCGAGCAGCCTAATAAAAGTTTATAGTAATAATAATTGGTCATTTAACTAAAATTATGGCACTGTTTAGTACGGTATAAGTATATATATATATATATATATATGAGCTCTCCGTCGGTCTTGTCTTGTACAGTCTAATTTGGTGGGAGTGTGCAGTGTACCTGTATACATTCCTGAGTGTCTATCATTTTTATGCATATTCACGTAAATGCAGACGTTCCACAAAAACTGTGTGTAAAACTTACTTTTAAACCATGGCAAACTATTAGCCAAATCGATTTGAATTAAAATATTATCATTTACTGAACGGTCGTCGTTGATAAAATCAAAAAACTTCTATTTTGATTAAATTTGAAAAAAAAAAAACTTTTTAAAATAACAGTAAAATATTACATTTTTATCTAAAAAAATAATATCTCATTTTCAATAAAATAGTCATATGTAATTATCGTGGATTTGTAATACTCAGTGCACAAAACTTATACATTTTGATTTAATAGAAGTTTTTCATGATTATTCAATAATTCATAAATAATGATGACTTAATCTAATAAATGACAATTTATTTTATATACCAACTTTTTTTTATTTAATCAATGTTATATTTCATTTAGATGAACACTGCAAAAATAGATGACTTGTTAATGAATTGAACTTTACTGAATTTGTGTCTCAAACTTACAAATGCCTTATTTTAAATCCCTTTTTGAGACATTTATGAATTACATTTTTTTATACTGAATTAAAAATATTTATATAAATAAAGAAATATTCTGAAGGTTTTTCAATTTTTATTAAGTACACATTTTTATTCGAATATTAAAAAATATGTATGAAAAAATCAATAATTAATATAAATATTATATTTCTATTGAAAATCAGCTAACATTTTTTAATTAAAGTAAACAATTATATCATTATTCAATTTTATTTCAAATCACAAGAATTCAAGAAATTATATTTGATATTGTAGAAAACAACAACAATTCAGCATAAAAAATAACAAAAATAGCTGCCAATAAATTATTAACATAATTTCCTAAACTTTCATTCAGCCCTTGAACAATATTATTCATCAGTGCTACTTGCGAAATTCTGTAAGTATCGCGGATATTAATACACTCATATAAAACTAGAATGTTAAATCAACAATTTTAGCATTCTTATATACCAACCATACTATTTGCTAACAACGTGTGGATTATTCAATTTAACAATCTAAATTTGTGTTTTGAATATCTTTTTCTCTAAGTGTAAAAAAATTGTTCTACAAGTATTTCTAATTATTTCTATTAAATTAATAAATTTAAATAAATTTAATATCATTGAAATAAATAATCATAAATTGTTATTATTCCTTTAGTAAAGTTTAATAAAAAAAAAAAATTATGTTGATAAAAATCGAAATAAATGAAATTTTAAATTGCAAATGTATTTTTTACACAAGTTACGATTGCATTATTTATACATTTTTTCGGACGATATAAAAAAGAAGTTAAATCAAGGGACACATTTTTATCGCGATTTTTTCAGTTTTACACGGACAATGTACTGTTTTTATTTGTACAAGTAAAAAAGAATGGACTTCAATGTATAAAATCATTCAACTTTGATTTTTAATGATATTTTAAATTAACTGCTCTGAAGCAAAGTAAATTGAAAAATGTCAGAGGGACACGTCACTTAGAGCTGAATATTAAAATAAAATTTGCACCCGATTAATTTGATTATAATTAATTTATTATTACTATGATATTTAATAAATTGAGCTTTTAAATTATAAATTAAAGCAAAGACATCGAAGTTCAAAGTTCGTGAGACATGCCCATATAACTATATACAAACTAAATTTAGGTATAAGGAGACTTTTTGGCTCAACTGTATTTATTAAATTTTATTTATGTGTTTATAAACATATAAATACTCATCTCTATAGTATTATACAAACTTAATTAACAAATTTAATTAACAAGAGTTGTATAGTGCATTTTCCACTGTAAGTATTTTGGTTTAGGAATATACATTGAGCTCGAACAGCAAACCACGGTTACTGAAAAACAGTTTTTTTATACATAGAAGATTGTATTTGACGTGATCGAACATGCTGGAAATGTGAAGAATGCATCAAATTTAAGTGCAGTACAAGTGCGAAAACTGAAACCGGAAAAGTCTTCGAATTGAATGACAAAAACAATCAACATGTCATTTAAATGCATG
>JABFPM010000431.1:0-29108 GCA_022817325.1 Idris sp. 1 HC-2018 | reverse complement strand
CCGGGAGATGCTGCCCTCTTGTGGCGCAATCCTCGTTCGCTCGATATCGATCGAGCTCGAGTGATCGCGCGCCTCGCTTCTCACACGTGATGGCTGAATTGTCACTTGTCAATTCTGCCATCACATAATACAATGTATATACGACTGCAGTCAATAGTTCGGAAGACAATGTGTGCGTAATGTTGAAACAAGTTGGCTTCGATCCGTGGGACGCGCCGAATAAATATTTACCATGGGACGCAAAGCCGACTTTAGATTCCGCGCGCGTTATCTAAGTGGTGCCGGCCGCGCATCGAGAGGAGAAAAAAAGCGTGCCGGTGTATCATCGAAAAGCACTCGAGCGACACCGGCTAATCTTCTTTCAAAAGTCCAGCGCCCCTGCAACTTTTTTGTGTTTGTTCAGACTTTATTTTTCAAAGAAAATTAAGCTTTCCCTAAGTCAATATTTAACAAACTAAAAAGAAAAAAAGAAAAAAAATTGGATTATACCCAATTTTTAATAATAAATCTCTTAATTAAAATTAAAAATGTTTTTTAATGTAAAATATTTTTGAATGTATTAAAATTATTTATATTCAATTTAAAAACATTACTCACCCTAAGCAGCCGTTCATGTTAACTGAAGTGAGTTGCTCGTCTTTTTGAATTTAACTTAAATTAATCCCATGAAATGAAACGTTAAGTGAACTTTGATTATTTCTTTTTTCACATGCATTCATCGAGGAGAAACGCGTCGTCGAAGACTGAGACTGTCCGCGAACCGCTCACAACTATATACGATTTTACGGCAACGAAGATTCCCGAAGCTCGCCGAAGTTCCGCTACTCCCTTTGGAATAAAAATTAAATACATTTTTCTAACTCGTAACATTTGTTGAATGCAAACTTAGAATGAAATAAGGAAAAAAACTGTATAACATAATAAAATAAAAAAGAACGTTTTTTTAAATAAAGATTGTTGGTCAAAATTCACTGCATAAAATTATTTTTATTATAAAATACACGATATATATTACACACTTCTGTTTCACGTGCCCTCGTCCATCTCAACATCTCATCAGATGACAATTAAATTATAATATAGTTTGGTATTTATTGTGAATATACACATATATATAAGTAACATAAACTTTTTTGTTTTTAACAAACCGAAGAAACAAAAAAAAAGAAAATATTAAAAAAAGATACAATTAAATGATAAAATTGCATCTATTTTGCAGAAAAAAAACTATGTACAAATTTGTTGCGTTCAAATTAAAAACGCCGAACTTATTTGTAATCGAACTCTGACTTAAATTTAAAAAATGATAATTGCACGAAGTTGAATTGTTTTGTAAAAGCAGAAAATTTAAAATACAATGACTGAATTTGATTGTAAAAATTCGATAACAAACATCATTCTGCAGAAATGAAGTTAGCCGCATTTTATACCCATTCAATTCAACTAGCTAAATTGTCATTTATCACAAATGACATCTTTCAACAGAAAATATATATATAAAAGAAAAGGAAATAGGTGGAGGGTTCGATTATTAAAAAAAGGGACACTAAGTCGTGTCCTGTTGACTCTTGCGAGCCCTTCCCTAGGTCTTCTTCCACGAGTAGTACATCTCGAGGGGTCTGTTGACTCGCCAAAATTTGTCGTTCACTTGGCGTAGAGTTTGCGAGCCGCTTAGAACTACCAGCTGGCCGGGAGATGGCGCTATGTAGATGCAGAAGTTTAGCAGACGGTCGGACTCGGAGAGTTCAGCGGTGTCCAGGTCGAGAGTCAGACGCATTGCGAGGTATTTGCTCAAATGGTCAACTAGAACAAGATATTTGTGAAAAATTATTATTCCGAGCAAGACAAATTTTTGACATTTTGTAAGAACATTCCTGAATGTCTAAAAAGTTTTCTCACAAAATTTCTTTTTATTTGCACAGTAACTTTGTAACTTTTTTTTAATTTACCTGTGGCATTAGCTGTCGTCTTGATATACCGAATACTATTTTCTTTTAGGGCCTTTATCAGTGAATTATCCCCGGCCATTTCTGTCGGGTGAGGTTTAAAAACCAGCTCAATTTCGTTCAGCATCAGAGGCTCACTGGGGCCCTCTCCCTCGGTGTCGACCATCGACTCGCCGCCACCAGTTTCCGCGTCAGCACTGGACGACTCGTTTTCCGAATTGTGCGCGGTTTTCAGACGCTTCGAAGGTCGGGGATTCTGGTTCGTTGGATTTGGCGACGGGGTTGTTGAGTTTCGAGATGTCGTTCCTAAAAAACAAAAACCCCAATGTTCATAATTTTTTTTGTCAACATTTTAATATATATATATATATATACCATAAAATCAATCAAAATTAATAGTTTTTTTAAAAACAAATATAATTTTACCTTAATATGGGGCGAATAGGGATATTTTTTCGTATTGTTTTTTTATGCCTTGCCAACAATATTTGATTTTCTAATTTTTATTTTTGCATTGTAGGTCAGCTGTTGATATTTGTTTTTAATTATTTTTAATATGCATAATACTATTATTTATTTAACAAAAATTACTCGTTTCAATTTGTCCCACGAATGTGGCGAATAAGGACACTTTAATAAATTTTGTATTGAACTAACTTCATAATACAAATGACGAAACTCATAAATTAACAATAAAATGTAATGTTCAAGACACAATTAATGCAAGAAAAAACCGTTTTTGAACATTCTCATTCTTTAAACTTGCAAAAATAAAAAATTATGAAAAAACAAACTTTATTACCAGTATTTTTCAACTATTCATAATAATTTAATGTTTATAATACAGTTTTATTAAGAACAAGATGTTATTAACAATATAGAATTGAATTTAAGCCGAAATTATTGCATATTATTCAAATATTTATAAAAAAACCAAAATTTTTGTATGTAAAATATAGTTGAATTTAGTGTTTAAAATTGATATACAAGATCGATAAAAAGAATAAAGTTATTTTAAAGTTAACAATACGATTACTCAGGCTTTGTTACATACATCCTAAAACTTGTAAAAAGTTTAATTCATATTTAATTCAAGTATTAATAGAAGTTTTGACGTGCTATAAAAACATTGACTCAAAATCGTAAACAAAAAATTCTTTGTAACAACCTTTTGAAAAATAAAAAAACTTTTAAATCAATGAATTAAGTAGCTAAAGGGGTTTTACAATAAAAATCATTTAAAAAACCAAATTGAAAACTGTAATCATTAATTATAAATTAAATCGTAAATATTCTTAGTTTTGTCTCTATTAAAAAAACAATCTGATAAATTTGTTCTCAAAATCTGCAGTGTTTTTATTATTTGACTCGTTTTTTGATCATTTGAAAGGTGGCTCATAATTTTGAAATATGTTTACCAGAAACAGCGGGACTGCTGGCAGGTGGAGGAACATTATTGGTGTTGATCGCGGTGGGTCCCTGGGAGGAGTCGCTCTGATTGGCCGACGGCGTAGGGGTCGCTGGTGCGCTCACCCCTGAGGTGTTGTTGTTGTTGTAGGGGGCGCCACAGCCATTGTCAGATTCGTTTGCATTTTTGCGCAGGCGCTGCGGTCGGTTTTGACTTTGCAGTTTGATGCCCTCGGTGATGGAGTTGACGAGGGCAGCCTGCGAGTGCGACTTGTTAAGTTTGGCCAGGACGCGTTCCTGGTGGGCCTCGTACTCGTCGCGGCTTGGATAAATTTTGGATATCAGCAGGTCGAAGTTCGGGTCTGGGCGGAGAGAGCGTTTTGATACCAACTTTTTTCTACATGTTGGACACTCCTGCAAAGAATAAAAAAATTGTTTATATTTAGCTTGATTCAAAAACAAAATTATTTATGTTTTATTATTTTAAATTTAAACCAAACTTTTTTGTTTAGAAAACTTCATTTTTATTTACAAATTGTTGTTTGTTTGATTTTTGTTTACTAATTACATGTTGTTTTATTTGTGTTTACTAAATTAGTTTACAATTCGCTGTTTGTTTTACTTTTGTTTACAAATTGTTGCTTGTTTTATTTTTGTTTACCAAATTGTGTTTATAATTTGCTGTTTGTTTTATTGTTGTTTATATTTTCGAAATTGTTCACCTTATTTCCACTTCTCAGAGCTGTGACAATGCAGTCTGAGCAAAATCTGTGCAGACACTCCTTGGTGGTCATCGTTTTTTTTAACATGTCCAGACATATCGGACACATAAGCTCGCTATGCAAACTCCTCGGACTAACGGCGATTTCTGTGTTATCGGTGATTGCGTCCTGAGGAGTGCGGTGCAACTCGTACAACGACAATTCCCATGTCTTGTTTAGCCCGACTTGCTCGGTCGACGCCATCTTTTACGCGTAGCGCGGCCGAACAAGCTGACACACACACACACACACACACACACACTGAAAATTTTGTATAACGCAATCAATCAGTTTTTAACTGGCACAAAACAAGCGGCGTTGCAATTATTTAACATTGATTTTTACATTATTTTTGTTATGTTGACGATATAAACAAACAACTTTACTTTTTTTTTTTTAAAGAGTAAACACGTACAAATGGCGCACATTTGTAACTGACTGAGATTCTGAGAGGGCGAATTGAGGATAAGATTTCCAAGGACATCTGGCGGCAGTATGAAGAAGACTTTTGTGGCGGGAAAATTTAAATTAACTTTTTGATCAAAATATAACTTTTTCAGTTAAATAATTAACTTTTTAATAAAAAAAAAAGAAAATGTTTTTTTTTTGAAATTAAGTATTTTTTGAAATTATGGATTTTGGTTTTTGTTAAATAAAAACAACTTTCTCTGATTTATTATTTTGTATATTTATAAATTGTATATATATATAGACTGAAATATAGATATCGAAAAATTACAACTTTTTTTGTTTGCTTCTTAATATGAGTTCTTATTTGAAAAACACTGTAATTTTTTATATATAATTGTCATTTCTATAATTATTATAAAAATGTTAATACACTGAAAAGTACGTGTTTTTTCAAATGAATAAAAAATACGTTTAACATTGAAAAATACTATAAAAGATTGCATGTCAAAAACAAAAAAAAGTAGTAATCTAAACTTGAAACACTTATCATTAAATCAACTTGCGTGAAATTCAATCATGCTAAAAAAAAAGAAAAATATATATATATATCAAAATTAAACTAAGAGCGCAGTAACAGCGTACACGGAATAAATAGAAACGAAAGAAGAATAAACAATTATTACAAAACTGGAAGCAACAAAGTTACCGCGCGCTTAAACTTTAACATACACATCATTTAGTGTAGACACACACATCTTGCAATCTCGACCAGACAAACATTGTACATTTAAAAAGAAAAATCGTTGACAGAAATTATAAATTAAGGTGTGGGTTTTTTGCAGGGCGATGCTGCCGACGAGTCCGCGGATTCCTCGGGTTTGCGCTTCTTGCGAATCAAGTGGGAAATATCGCTGGCCGGTTTTGGTGTCGTTGGAGATGAGCTGCTGCTTGCAGCGCTACTTGGGCCAGCTCCGTTCGAACAACTTGCTGCTTTGGATTTAATTCCCTCGATTACCAGCCTAAAAAATTAAAAATTTCAGTAATCTGACCAAAAAGAATCTTGAATATTTGTTGCAGAGTATGATATCAACATTAATTTTTAAGACAACATTTATATTCAGTATTAATACAGTCGAACCCCGGCTACCTTAATTCATCAATGCAGCGATACCTCGGCTTGCTAAAGTTTCCCTCTAAATTTTTAACCAATCAATAGAATTAAAGGAATGCTTAAGTTAGCAGAAATAAAATATCTTTAGCTAGACGAAACTTAAGCTAACCGAGGTTCGACTGTATAATAAATTTAAATTTGAGAAAATGCAATTTCATCACGAAAACTCATGATGTGAGAGAATTTTCAAATTTATTAAATCCTTCAAATTCTCCCCCCTCTTTAAAATGTTCATGAAATGAATATTGCATTTTGGGTTGCTATATTTTTTGCTTTTCATCGTTTATGTACCGGCAGGCTTCTTCTTTGTACTCTTTCATGTCGGCAATTTTGTCTCTGATCTCCGGCAGAAGTTCTTTAAGCTCCTTAATCTCTCCTTCCACTGTGTAAAACGGATCCTCAGATTTCGGCGGTTCGCTCAGACTCTCGAGTTCCTTAATTCTAGCCTCGAGCAGCGTGGTGGCGCTGTTAAACTGCTCGATGCTGGCGTCGAATTCGTTTGCCAGCGAGTATGCCAGGCCCAACTGATAGTGGATCTCGGCGATGACGCGCGGGTCTTTCGGCTCGATCCGATTGAGCAGGTCTAGACAGGCGTTCAAATCGACGAGGGCACCCTGAGCGTTGCCACTTTCCATGGCGACCTCGCCCAGCAGACGGTGAGCCTCAGCCAGGTGCTTCCAGCCGGGAGGTCCTCGTTTTAAGAGCACCACTTTGGCCAGTTCCAGGACTTCCCATGCAACCTAAAAAGTATTTTTCAATATAATAAGTAATTTTAAAACTAAAATTTAAAGTTTTGTTGGGGCAGGTACTTGTAAATTGTGAACTTCCTCCTCGTCGTCTTCTTTGTTAACATCATCACTCGCATCATCATCTTCCGTTCCATTTTCGGTGTTCTTGCCATTGGTCATACTGCTAGTTCCAGGCAAACTGTCGTCAACTTTGCTTGTTCCAGGCTGAGCCTCGGCTTCCTTTTTGCTTTCTTCTTCTTTGTTTTCTGCCTTTTCTTTACTTTCTTCAGCTTTTTCGTTTTCAGTTTCAACTTTATCGGGGCTTTCAGTCTTTGTCTCGGCATCGTCCTCGTCGTTTTCGTCGACAGCCTCGTCGTCCTCGGCCTCCTCGTTACCTGGCACTCCAGTACCAAAAACGCCGGCCTCCTCGCGGGCCAGGAAGAGCAGAGCTCGACCGTACAGCAGGTAGGGCTCGCCCAATTCGTCCGCGGTGTCGCCGTGTTTCAGGGCTAGCAACTCGCAGGCCTGGGTCAGGGCGTTTACAGCATTACTGTAGTCGCGCACTAGAAGGTGACGCTTGCCCTGGGAAATCGCCGTGGCGGCGTCGATGAAGTCCGTTTCTTCGACAACGTCTGCCATTTTGCTAGAAAAAAAATAACAATTTGACGCGATTTTAAAAAAATTTTAAATTATTAATCATTTTTAAAACTGTCTAAAGGTCATCGAAAAGATTTAAAAAAAAGAATATGTGTATTAAAAAAGTTACAAATACAAAAATAACACGTTGACAAAATTGCCAATTTTTGTTATCAACTTGAAAGATAACTAAGTAAAATATTTTTGTTTAATAAGCACGTAGTTACTTTTTTTAGTTAGAAATTTTTTTTTGCAAACGTCTGAAAAAATAAATATTGATGTGTATAATACATGTTCACACTATATTTTTTTAATATTTAAAACTAAAAAACAACCATTTTATAGTACAAAACTATATTATTTTATTTTTGTTTCAAATAAAATTAAATTAAACAAAACTAGAATAAACATGCTTTGATATCTAAGCCAAATAAAAAAGGCGCGATTTCAAAAGAAAACCGTTAAAACGCTCCTTTTTGCCATTGTTTGTGTTTGACCAAAATTAAGTCATCATCTAAACATAAATACAATTTTTTTCGATTGAATTTTGTGTTTGTAATGCAAAACAAAATTTTATTTTTGAAAAAGAATGTCGGCGTGTTTTCTCTGTCTATAGCTGATCGGTCGCTTCTTTGTAAACTATGTGCACAAAATATTGATGTACTTTAATTGTAGAAAATAGCTGGAAATACGTTACCTTGATCGAAAGAATTTAACGACAACAACTGGGGACAATCAACCTCGGCAGTTGCAGGCTGAATTACGTTCTGTCTGACTGGCGAAATGCAATTTAAAATAATATAACGGAGAAAGAGTCGTGTCTATTGTCGACTGCGAGCGGCCATTAGCATGAGACTCCCGGACCCGGTTGAAACCGTTAGCTGTAGCTTCGAATTCCTTCTTGTGTTGCCTGCACTGGTTCGCTGTTGTTCAGGCAGATGGCGCCATTTGTATATATTAAAACCGTTTTAAAAAAAATTTTAAAAAATTGTACAAATTTTTTGTACAAATCGGACTCAATGTGAAAAACTGCGGATATCCACCGAGTTGTATCGAGTCCGTAAATATCCGTAACTTGTTGGAGTATATCCGATTTTTTTTTTCGTGAATTTTGTTTTTGTCAGTACGTTTCATGTCTTTTCCTGGAAATTGCTGTTTCATTTTTACGGATGTTTACTTAGTAACAAATTTACTCTGGAATTATCAATAACTCACAACGCGGGTATGTTTGGTTAGTTTTGTTCAATGTAAAATTACAAGAAAACATGTTATGATCTTGAAATTAAGATATTTCATAAACTAAGTAAGATAGATTCTTTTGGTTTTCAAATTCGTAATCTGGAGGCAAAAATTGACCGAAAAAAAGTTAAATGGTGCAGGAATTGTATAATATTACCCAATTTTTTAAAATAATTATTCCATAAATATAACTGAAATTTATAAATATAATAAGTATATTTTCAAAATCTATAAATTTGAATTTGAAAATCAGATAAAAAAACACTATCAGTTTACATTGAATTTTAAACCTCAAAATTGTTTTTTGAAAATCCACTTTATTTTTTTGGACTTTACACAATGGGCCTCAAAATACGCAGAAATTATTACAATTATGACACCGGACCTATGGTAAGAAATATATATTTATATATATATGTTTAGTATATTCGATAATTAAATTGAAATAAATACTGTACGCTTGTCAATCAAAATAAACAAAGGTATTGTTTGTGCAGAAACTGGGCAAAGCTGTTTGTTCGATTTGTGATAATCATTATATGGGAAGCCCGGCATACGTTATTATATTCAGCTTAATTGGCATCGTTAGTCCATCGTAATAGTTTATTTTAGTTGTTCAAATACATATTGATAACCGTTAAATTTGAAATTGTGCATCTTCGTTTTGACTTTATTTTTGCTATTTCAACTATTAAATTCTCTTGTTTATTTTCAGATAATCACAGCTTTCGATATAATACGTATATTGGACTGTAAATTGTCTTTAAAATCTTCATCTCAAACTCGAAAGTCAGGTTATAAAAAAACTAATTTGTATTATGTTACATAAAATAATGTATTTTTTTATTTTATTTTAAATTAAACAAAATTTTTTTCAGTTTCATTGGATGTAGAAAAAGATATCAAACTTGTGACGTCAATTCTCGGCATTGAACATTACACCCTAATTGTTCTGGGAACAGTCACAGTAAGTACCAATTAAAACGTATAATTAAACTTCAATTGAGGACACTAAAATATAACAATTAAAAAAAACATATTTCACCTAAAAAAGTTTAACTTACCTAAAGAAAGTTCAACTTACCTAAAAAAATTTTCTCACCTAAAATTATTACTTTTTACTTAAAAAAAAATGTTCACCTAAAAATTGCAGAACTACCCCATGTTATTTGCTCCATGGCTCATGATGCACTCTTGCATATTAATCATCGAAATTTTCATATTTTGCGGAAGAATTTTCACGGACGGTCTGCATGTTAAACGGGACGAAGTTTTCCTTTTCTTTTGGTCGGCTCATAATTGGATTCAAGTTTTTTGCTTGTTCCTTCACCACTCTTGGCATTCGTGACACATGAAAAGTGCAACAATTTTTATTCTTTGCCAAGTTATTGTAATAAAACAAAAACAATAAAATCTTGGTCATTATATTTTATTATAATAAAAAGATGTAACACTTATAATATATATCAGCTTTTTATTAACTAAATATTTTATAATATTATCTATATATAATATTAAATAAATATATAATATGAATTGAATAACAATAAAAATAAATTAGGTTTTAGAATACAAAATTGGTACCTTAGTATGTACTCGGCATATGAATCTTCAAATGGATTTTACAGTACAAAGTTCTGCGAAAATGCATACTCTTGAAAAGAACTTTGCTATGCGTGGAAATGTGATTTCTAAATGAACTCTTGTGAAAGAAAGATTTTTTTACATTCGTTACATACCAATATCATCCAGCATCCGTGAAATTAATCCCTTATTTATATTTAATAATTTTGTACTGCCTATTTGTATATTGAATATTTTTTTTTTTTTTAATGAATATGAAAAATATATGTTCATAGATATGCACAAAAAAGAGTTTACCTATTTAAAATATCTTTCAAATTTACTCTTAAGGGGTCATTCAAAAAGTACGTATAAAATTTAATAGCACTATCTTTGTTTGTTTCATAAAAAATCATAAGTTTATCTTGCTTACACGGCACACGTAGTTGATGAACAGCCCCTAAAAGTCGAATTGATATATTTAATGTTTATGTCTTGTTAAAAAAAATAATCTTGACATTTTAATTTATATAAGTTATTTTCTTCTTTAAGTAATCTGTAAATAAAAGTTTTTTAGTTTTTTTTTAAATTTTTATTTTAATAAGAATCTCCAGAAGTTAAAATTGATAACAATGGTATTCCAACTTTAGAAGAATTGTAATTTGCCAATTTTCAAAATCCCAATCCGATTTTTTTTAAAATCTTAAAAAAACTGATTTTCCCGAAAAAATATGACGTATTTTGGAAATTGCATAAATGTCAAAAATACTAATAAGTTTTTAAAATAATTCTTTTACTTAACTTAAAATTAATTAGCATCTGGACTATTTGTTAAAATAATTTATTTATAAATGGTTATATAGGAAATTGATTTTAAACAAACAAATTTGAAACAAAGTTACAGATCAAGATCCTTTATGAAGTCGGTAAAAATCGTTTTAGAAGTGTGTTTCACTTCTCGTCCTCAGATGTCGACGCTGACATTTTTTATCTGCAAAGGATTAAATAATTTTCAAAAATGTTTGATTTCAGTTTCTATAAAGACTAAAATTTTTTGATTTTTAAGACCTGATTTTATTGTTTTCTATTCTGTTCTATTGTATTCTAAAATGAATTTCTTAAAAATTTATTAAGTCAACTAATTTAATATTTTTATTTGATTTTTGTTAACTATTTCCATTTTGTCTGCAATAAAAAAGTCAATAAATTTATTTAACATTCATGACAGATGTGAACAATAGCTGCATGCATGAGACTGTAAAATCAAACCTCGCAAGTAAAACGCTGATTACGAGACTAAACTTTGTCAGAATCGTTTTATATGCGCGTTCCACTCAACTGCAAATCATGTGTTTCGTAACTGCTCGGTCGTCAAAAGTTTGACTCTTTATTTAAGTTGATCGAAAAAATTTTCTTCAACTTTTTTTTAAAAGATTTAAAAAATTCTTAACTTTATTTTAGAAAAAATATAATTTTTAATTAAAAAAAAATTACAAGGTTTTATATTGAATATTTTAATGAGTATAATAATTTCAGAAAAAAATCCACTTCAATGAAACATATTTTGTCTTATATATTTTATAAAAATTTCTTTTACAAAAATATTATAAAGAAAAAAATGATTCGACAAACTAATGAAAAGATAAAAGCGTTGCTTTTCTACTCAGAATTGATTTTGTTTGCAGTAACTATAATGCACTTTTATAAATTTTTTTAGATTTGAAAAAGTAGATACATGTATTTTAAAAGTCATTTCTTTAAGTTTTTTTTTCTTTTTTACAACTGAAAAACTGGAAACTTGATTTGATGTTAATAACAGAGATGATATATTTCAGCTCGGTTCGCAACATGCTCTCGCAATATCTCGACCTAGAATATGGTCTAGATGACGAGATACCGTACATGTTATACATCTCGTTGAATATTCCTCTGTATGAATTTGCCGACTTTCTTTCGAGTATTAAAAAAAAAAGAATGAAAATCTTTTTACATTCGCTCTATTAAACTAGCCTACAAATTAACTTTTATGTTATGAACTGTAATTTGTCTTATTTTAGTATTTAAATGTGAGAGAATCATTGTAATATTTGTACATTGCTGAGAACATTTTTTGAAATTGCAGACTTTTTTATAGTATTAGGTTTTAATCTAATTTTTAGGTTTTGCTATTTTTTCCGCATAAAATTCAGAATATTATGTACTCATGGGGTAAAATTTTTGTCAGTCGGTAATGTTAAAACTTGGCTTTTAAAACTTTTATATAAAGTTAAAATTTTCAATATTTTATGTCAATTCTATTTCAACTATTTGAAGGATTTCGGATAGCTGTTATATCCTTTCGTAAGAAAATGAACTCAGGGCGTCTTAACGAATCTTTCTTTAATATCAAAGTTACTCAGGCATAATCGGGCCGAGCTTTAAGGAGTAAGACCAATAACTTTTAATAGTGATCCTCGTTTGCTTTTCAGTGCGGAAAATTTGTTTCGATGCTGCATTTAAAAGGTTCATTAAAAAAATAAGAAATAATTTGAATGAGTAAATAAAGATTGTTCAATGACTTGTCTAATAACTTTTTTTTCTTAAATAAAATAAGACCTACTCTGATGTTTCTTGTAAACTATATTCAATAATTAACTAAGATTAAGCGTTTCTGCTTTTTAACAGAAATTAGTTGAGGTTCACAGTAACTTACCTCTGCCAAGCATTTTGCATTATGTATTATACATAATATTCAATAATAAGTTTAGAATTTAAATTGGATACCACAACTATTTCACATTATACATTAAGTTGCTTGTAAGTATCGATTAAATTAGAAAATATTATAGTCAATCTGCTCAAGCTTATAATCAAAATATCAAATATAAAAGTTTGATGAAAAATTCCAGTTCTTTTTGAATTTAAAAAAATTCATTATGAAATCTTGTCAGCTCAATAACTCTGCGCCAATTAAAGAAAGTGAATTCCATTGTTCCGGAAAACACTGTTGAGTTATTCAATTTAATATTTAATGAATAGTTTGATCTGAAAATCTTTTCATTTGCCTTAATGTCTTCTGCAAAATTTATTTACTTAACAACAAAATCCTTTTAAAACTTTTGTTAAAAAAAGAAGTACATAAAAGCTCGAATTATGAAATTTTTAATATCTGTTCAGATACTAAGGAAGAGTGTTTTCTTTATCATTATTTGTACAAGAAAATTGTATTTTAATCTTGCTTGTATACGAGAGAATATCTATTTCAAAACAAATGTACTACATTAATCCCGTTGTTGGGGCTGAATAAGAAAATGGATGATTTAAATAATAGCTTTTAATCAGGGATCATAGTTAATGATCTTACTTCTACTCGTAATGCTGGAAAATCAAGTTTCACTATCTCCACTCGAAGCTATCTGTAAATTACAGCAACTGGCTTCAAGCGCCGCATTATCGCCACCTTCTTCTCGCTCTCACTATGAGAATATTTTCTCCAGTTTTCTTATTGTTAAAGCTGCCTGCAGCAACCATTTTTCTCTTTACCTTTTTTTTCTTTTATTACAAGATTTCGTTATAATTAAAAATATAACTCGCATTTTGGTAAATCTTTAAAAAATTAATTTAATTTATTTGATTAATAATAATTTTCTTTTTTTTCAAATGCTGAAACTCAATTTTGAAATGATGAAGAAAGCAACATTGCATCTTAGAATGTCTACAAATTATCTTTCAATACCGAATTGTAGATAAAAATAAAAAAAAAAATATTTTTAAATGTTATTATAATTGTTGAGCTTAATTTTAGCAAAAACTGTTGTTTTTTCCTCTGCAGAATAAAAAATACCAATATGTTGCTTTAAAGCAATATTGATACAGAAAGAAAGTTATACATATTTTTTTTATTTAATGAATGAAAACTCATTAAAAATCGAGGGACAGTAAATTTAGTTACAAGGTAATATATTAATTTCAACAAAAATAAAACCTGTCAAGAACTTTGTCAACAATTATAGTCTTCAGTTTTACAAATTCCAATATATACAAAATAACATCTTCTAAATTTGAATTTAAGTTTTAATTAAATTATTAACTTAATATATTAACTTACTGTCATTCAAATGTGTTAAAATTTATACTACTTCAGTCATTATCAATTAAAAACACATTTTTTATGAAAATGTGTAATGAATTGTAATTATAATTTTTAAATGTTGTGACCCATTACTTACCAATGTTGCTTGAAAGCAAAAAAATGGTTAATAATATAAATGGTCAAAACAGAAAATCTGCATTTTGAATCATTTTTAAAAAGCAGTTTGCGACTGTAACGTTTCAAAATGACAACATTCAAGCTGTCAAAAATGACGTCTTTAAAGACTACAAAATATAATAAAATAATATTTATAAGAATATTCCATAACAAAATTGATCGGAAATTACAAAATAAATATCTCAAAAGCAATAAATTAACTAATCAAATAAAATAAATTTAAAGTATTTTCACAATAATAACTTCAGAAATTTGTTGCTTTAAAGAGAAAGGGTTAATGAAATATGAAAGCTATTTGAGCAACATTTCATCATAAAATTTCGACAGAATTCTGCTGAATACTTGATTTTAATATAACAATGTAATACCTTAAAGGGATCACATTAATAATTATACTTTATCAAAGTTAATGTAAGAAAATTTATGATAACATTTGAATTATACATCAAATGCTCTTAATATCAGTCAGGGATTTTTCGTCTAAATTTTGAACGCGCAAAATGCATTCCTAAAATATATTTTACCAGAGAAGACGACGACAGTTCGGGTCACCCGGATTCATAATTCGCGCATTGCATAAATATCTTCGCGAGCTGCCATGATATCTGAAGTCATTTCCCAGAAGCGGCTAAACGTTTTCCGATAATCGAGAATGGCCCAGTATGTTTAGTTCTTTTGGGACCCTACTCTCTGTTTATCTTAAAAATTACCTCACAAGGAGTATCGTTCCAGGGGGATAACATTTCCACTTTTCCTCACCAGACAAAACGCGTTGAGCAAATAACTCGGAGCCTTTTAAATTCAAGTGTCATCGTACCATCCTTATCTCTGTGCTTCTTTGACACGTACGTGAGTTATCTTTCAAAAGCCCTGAAACTATATATATATATATATATTCTAAATATTATTTTTTAATTTTTTATTTATATATATATAATATAATATATATATAAGTAAAAAATTAAAAAATAATATTTAGAATTAATTTTTAACTTTTTACTTTTCAATTATAGCTTTTTGTTGTTTAATAAAATAAATTACACCGGTTTAAAACTTTCATTTTTATAAATATTTTTGCCTGGAATGTTGCCAATATTTCTTCATCAAGGGGCTTTGATTAAAGTTTCTGAAAGAAATCTTTCATCGGAATTCTCAACTATCAAAGATGAACGACCCTTAACCGGAGTTTATATTTTCATTGTTATCTACTAACTCTTTGTGATCGATGAGCGTCTGTTGAACTATTAACCTAAATAAATACTTTGTTTTTCAAAAAAATTCTATTCTATTAAGTGTCTTATTCTTTTTATTTAATACAAAAAGAAATTTTTTATATTTCATACTACATACTTTGTACATTTATATTTATGCTCTACTTTTTTTCGAAATAAACGAGTTCCATTGATAAAATAGTTTGAAATTATATTTCAAAGCTTCCAACTTTATGATTATAACATTGCGAGGAAGTTGCAGAAGTTTTCCCCTGTATCCATCAGAATTGTAATAACTGTTGAGTGACTATTTGAATAGGCAAAAGATTTCATAAGTCCCAGATTCATTGTGGTTTAAGTTATGCATACGCATCATCCTTCGTCAGACTTGGAGAATTTCACGCTTTAGGCTAACTCACACATCTGGTGTTAGTATACATGTACACATGTCTACACATACCTATCGTGTTTGCAGGAAATTGCTTCTCTTATTGTACTGTTACGCAGCAACAACTATCGTGCAATGTTCAACAGAAATCCAGAACTAGTTGTTCCTAATTGAATACACATTTAGCTACTTTTTGATATTGTATTTTTTATCTGGAAAAACAAAAGTATAGTAAAACATAAGAAATATGTCTGTAATTAAACAAACATTATACTGAACAAAAAGAGAATCTAAACTTTTGAAACAAAAAAAGATGATTGAATTATGCTTTATTTGTATAAGTAATTCAAATAAATAGGTGCTTAACAAATTGGATAAGAGTAGCCTCAATAAAGTGTGCTGAGAACCAGAGATAATGTAGCTCTCGAGACGAGGAACACGTTATCAATATATTAGACAAAATGAACCAATTAACAAGAGTTTTATTCTTCAACAAGGTTCAATTTTCAAATTGGTTGCGAGTGCTCCGAAAAAGAAATTCGAGTTAATAATATATAATAAAATGAATAATAACACAACGATTGAATATTTACAAATATCTGTCTTATTTACTAAGAGTTTATTAGTAAAAAATATAATAATTATAGTTACAATCATAATTATGTATATTATAATGCGTCATCCATTAATTTCGATGTAACTATGATATATTAATAACTTATATCAATAACTGTTATGTATAACTAATTTTGTTGCATCTGAGCGTCGTGTGTGCACTAATCATGATCTACGTACATCTACATTAAACCGAAGCTATGTACAAGCAAGGATTTGTCTTTATCACACTCAAGTTGAATCGTCCAGTCGTAACTTCGAGCTTCTACGTGTTGAATTTATATGAACACTTTGTTACCTTAATATTTTGTTAGATAAAAGCTTTCTTATTTTGTATTAAAATAAAATTAAAAAACATTCAATTGCACGCTATTATATAAAGTTTTACAAAATTGTGTGTGTTTGTGTATTTTTTTTAAATGATAAAAGTAATAAATTTACATTCACAATTCGGCAAATGATTTTTATTTAATGGTATAGTTGGAATAATATTTTTGGAATGACATTCATAATGTTACATTGAGTTAGAGGTCACGTTGGAATTTCAATATCTTGCGAATTCTGCGTTACAGTCTTTCTTTGAACATTTTCATGTTATAAGAGATGAATATATTTTGAAAAGTCATTGATACCAACTCAAAATATCATTTTCATCTTTTCACGTAAAATATTCGCTTGTACAGCGAAATTGTGGTCAAGATAAAGAACACATTTTTTAAAGTGATAATATCAACATTTTTACATTTATATATCGAAACAATTTGTTTTATCACAATTAATAATTGAAACATTTAGATTCTTGAATTACATTTGAACTTACTATTTTTGACTTTAAAATTTTGTCAATATTGTTTATCCATTTTCAAAATAATTGATTATTATAAATAAAACAATTTGTTTAGTAATTTATTTTTTATGTCAGATGGTGATGTATATTTCAAGATATAATTCTCCACTTATCGTGATTTCACAATCTAATATAAAAATAAATCACACTGCTTAACGTCTTTCTAAAATCCATTATTTTCGATTCGCCTTTTATTTCTTTTATTAAAATTCATTAAACTGGCTTTGTCCACTTGAATAATTAGCTAAAGTATTGTAATTAAATTTGCCACAGTTCGTTTCTCAATTTTATTTTGTTAATTATAATTTAAAAACAAGTTTTAAATATTAATCGAATAATTAACTTCTTTTATTTTTTTCAACTAAATGTTACCATTAAAAATGATGTTGACAGCCAAAATTTTGATGGAATTAGAAAATTAGTTCTCCTTTTTATCAGATTTTTCTATACTACTTGACTTTAGAAAATTCTTTTCATTCCTTCCCATATAAACAAAAGAAATAGGAAACAAATTGACATGAAAAGGTTACTCTTTGGTCGATATTCGAATGTTACGACTCATGGAAAAGCTTTGTAACTAACACCGAGTCAAAAATAAAGCCGAATCGATTGAGAACTAGCAAGGTAAACCAGTAACAAATTAGATTGATTATTGAAGTATCAATTTTTGGTCTACTTTGTTTTAAATCCTTGTTTAAAATGTTCGTTATTAATTATGACTATTTAAAATAAATTGAGATTTTGATTAGAAATATTATATTTTTAAGCTTCAAATCTCATCAATGTTTAACATATATATAATCAAGTATTTTGAAGATAACATCTGTACTTACAGTTGATAATACATAACAATACTTAGGTGTGACAATGATGGTCTCTGCTTCGATTAACAACTTTAAATTGTCAGAGCAACTATCAAATCACTTAAATTTAATTGCTGACTTGAGTCCTAACATTGTGAAACAAAGCAGGCATCTTGCAGACAATCCCAAGAGTAACTTTGTACAGTTCGAACAATACCTCCTATTGCTAAGCTATATTCAAGATTAAGTTTTCAATTATAGTCCATAAGTATATTTATTTTTTGTGTTTCTTCATTCAAAAATTTCATGCAACTTTTCTCTTTTTAACTCAACTATTTTTAGGTATAACTGCACACTTAAATGTAATATGATTATCATATTTTGTACAAAAACCTTTACATCATCAATTTAATTTATAATAAAAAACTTAATGAAAATTTAAAATTAACTCACTTAGTAGGTTAAATGCTCGCGTCTTTTTTAACTCGGTTGATTTGAGCGCCCTCACTCAATTAGTTAGGATCAGCTGTTGTAACAATTCATTTTTAGTTCGACCATTGTGTTGAAGACTGTCTGACAGTTTAATCATTGTTTGTTTGATTAAAAAACTTTTATTCATATTATTTTTTCTCGTTTTCTTAACAACTCAAATGAGAATAGTTATAATGTACCACGTGACACTTTCGTGATGATTTTGTGTTTTTTTGTGTAAACAAAATTTGTGAATTTGTCGGTGTTTACTTGTGTTAGTGATACTCGTGTTTCTTCCTTTACACCTAACCTGTCATATTTATCATTCGCCATATTTGAAAAAGTTAGGTTTGCATCACAAAAGTGTCAAACTAGGGGAACCTAAAATATAACCTAAAATACATCTGATTGAGTTAATACAATGTATAACAGGGTTTAATTCCTAAGATGTTTGGCTAAACGAAGGCAGTGATTAAAAAGTTGAAAGCTCGAAGTTCGAAAGGACATGTCTGAAGACACAATTCCTAATACGGTACGTGAATGTCTCGAGAATGGCTGCGTTTTTGACAGAGTCTGCAGCTCATCACGAGACAGCCAGCCCCAACAAGAATCGCCAATCCGGCCCCCAGTCCGGCACCGGCCCAGCCCGCGGATCCCACAATTCCGCTGCTCTCTCCGTGGATGGTCCCAATACACGTCTCTGGCGACTCGTCGTCCGGCTCCCTCAGACTCAAATTGAAGCCAGGAGGAAAGTTGGGCGTCGGACAGTTGACCACACCGTTGCACAAAAGCCGGTTCGGAATGCATCCGGCGTCGCCCGGACAGTGAAACTCACAGCCCTCGAGCTTCTGCGCACCCAGACCGTCTCTCGGCAGATGGTACAGCTCTGTCCAGACGATCTTGAACTCAGCTCTAGCCAAGGCCATTGATCCGGTGAACTGCACGACTATTCCATGAAAGTCGTTGGGGTCCTGCGGTGTCAGTTTGGAAGCACTTATGATCGGCATTTCCTTAGCGTAGCTCACGTTCTCCCCGCAGATACTAAAGTGGGGCTTCATGGAACTCGGCAGAAAGATCTCCAGCTTACCATCTTCGCAGGATCGCGAGCCGAATTTCATTTTGTCAAAGTGCAGCCAGAGGTCTCGCTTTTCGCTCACTCGTAGTTCCCAAATGCACTTAATAGATCTAGGTGGGTTCACATAGCCCAACGCCTCGTAGTGTGGGAACTCGATTTCCCCATCGGTCGCTGGATTCAGTATGGATGGACCGCAGAGAGGACTGTGCGTGAACTCAAATTTCGCCTCGAATAGAGGCTTAGGGTGTTTAAAGTAACTGGAAGCGGCATAAGCACCGTCCACTATCATCTTCATCTCTAACTTTTCTCCTCTAGAGACTATCCGTAGAGGCGGATTATTACTGCTGTACTTGCAGAGACACTGCCCTTTGCCGGAACTTGGTTCTTTGATTATGATCCTATCAGCGCGACTGTCCCAGCAGTGGATACATTGGGCGTACTGGTGTTCCGTGAAGGAAATCGAGTTGATAGTCAGAATGACCCGGGCAAATAGTCTCTTATCTGTCACAAAGGTGTAGGTGCAGACTAAATTTGACGGGGGATCTCCTGGTCGCTTGTACACGAGGGTATTGAGAGGTGAACGCAAATATCCCTGGGTTTGCTTCCAAGATACGAAGGTCTCATCGCACTCGGTGTTAGGCACAGGCTTGCCGAAACGAGTGGCATTGAAAAAGTCATAGTGAGCCCAGTAGTACAGTGAACTACCAGAATAGCTGCCGGTTTTACTTTCAAATCTAACAAAAAGAGCGTTGCCGGTGGAAACGAAATCGTGCTTCTCCATGGGCTTGCTAAAGGTGTCGCAAAATGTTTTGATAATTTTGGAATCGTCCGGCCAGTCGGCATCGTATAAAGTTAAACTCTCACCGCAGTCTCCATCGTACAACTGTATCGGCGATTCTATTCTATTCACGCGAAAGCTCGGAAAGTATAGTCTAGCGATCTCCCCTGGACGTCCCTTGAGCAGGTATGTACAACTGGTGTGCGGTGGATACCAGTGAGCTACTGATAAAAAAATGCCTTCATTCCTGGAGGTGTTGAGCGACTCGCTACTCAGTAACCAGCTGCAGCTTCCGTTTTTCACTCCGGACGTTTCCACGTGACCTGGCCAGTTTCCCACGTTGAAGTGGAAGCCGGTATTCAACAGCGGCCCAGCGGGAGATGAAATGAATTCCACATACAGATCTTGACTGGTCCCAATGATGCTGTATGGAAATTTTCCCATTCCACAGAATGTTCCTATGATCGGCGCGGTCTCGTTTTGGCCGTCATAAATTCGGATATAGTCATAAGGGCAGTGTTCCGCGCCCGAACTGATGGGTCTCATGGGACAAGTCATTATGTTTTCACAACGCTGACCGTCAATATTAAACTCCTCGTTCTCAATGTACAGTTTAATAAATGGCTGTCTAGTGTTGAGCTTGTATTTGCAGTGCAGGGCTCGGGGATATATGCCAGGATAGGCGGGACTTTGGACATAACAGGTCTGCAGCCTGCAGTCCTTGAACACTCTTTCGCAGTAACTGCCGGCAACAACTTCACCGCGCCGATTTGGATACAATTCAGGATGCTGGCCGTATCTGAGGTAGACTTCGAATTGTTGTTCGGCCCGAGTGTCGAAACTAAAATACGTTTGGTCGGTGAAATTGTCCGTGTGAAAGAGGACTCGCACAAAACTCGTCTCCGATATAAATGTTTGCGGCTGTTCGGACTCCCCGCAGAATACACCAGGATCTTTTCGGTTGCTAACTTCGGTTTTTGCATTTCCATCTACGATCTGCAACAGAAAATATTAAATGACTTAGGGGATGATTTCTTTTCAAATACTGATAGATTAGATCTTATCTAATCAAGTTTTATTTATTTTACTAAATAGTTGTTAAGCAGAAACCAACTAAATAGACTTAATAAAACCAAGATTTACTTTAAGGGTAATATTATAAGTGATGTATTTAAATATCTTTATTATAACCAACTAAGACTACCATTTTTTCCTGAAATACTAGAATCAGATGAATCATCTTGGTCAGATGTGTTGAATGTCTTGTATGATTAATATTCCTGTGAATATGATTCAAGATGTCAACTCTTAAACTTATGACTTTGTTATACTTTTCTTGTTATTTATATCATTAATCCTCGCTTTTCATTTTTTATTTTGATTTTACCTTTCTTTTTTTAATCAATTTAGTCTGACTTATATCGTGAATTTATTTTTACTTTGTTTATTTTTTTAATTTTACTAAACCTCCTGCTATGGGCATCGGACTGAATCCATTAATTAAAGATTGATTGATTAATTTAAAACCAAGATTTTATATAATCTAAATCAATACAATTTGATTTTGTTGTTCAGTATTTGTATTATACGTTAGCTAATAATAGCGGCACCAAAATAACAGAACAAATGGTGGCGCTGCACTCACATGTCACGTGACTTAACGCTTAAAAAGGAACCCAATTAATTCTTTCCACAAAAGGATAAATATTTTTTATGGAACAAGTACATTTTTGTATATTAAGTATAACAGAAATAAATTTTTATATAAAAAAATTAACTAACTTCTTATACGCAACAATGTATGCAAATAACGAGTACGTTGTTACATTTATTTATCAAATATGGAGCTTTTGATGAGTTTCTTGCAACGAAATGAACGCTGCCAAGTTTCATTTCTGGTTAAATAGCATTTTAATTGTGTTTTAATGAAGTTTCAACACCACTGTTCTAAGTTGCAGATTTTCAATGCTCCTTTTAACAAGCTTTGCACTTATATTCTCAATTTACTTATCGTGCCACGCAGTAATCGCAAAACTCGAGGCAACATGAAACACATGGCTCATTTTACTTGTGCTGCTTCATCAATATTCAACTTTCATTTATCGTCTCTCGGCAAATTTATGATGTTATTATTGTGTGTGAAAATCAATAATACATTTTTGCAAAATTGGTAACATTAAATGAGAAAAGTTGGAATGCATATATGCTTGGTAGTTATGAAAACAGGGGGAAGAAAATTAAATTAAAAACTCGTTTATTTGTCTCCCATCAATTATAAGAACAAATTGGCTTTTGAATTTCTTTTTTATACATTTTTATTTAATATTTTTTTAATACTATTCAAGTGCAGTTTTTACATTCTCATGAATTTTGCAGGCTAACTCTTCGTAATGTAATGTGAAGTGAATAATGTATTTTATATATTAAAAACTAATGATGCAAAAATTCAATAATTCGAATTCCATATAACAAGAAATAATAATCCCTTTGTGATAAAATTGTATCTCCATTTTTTATTTTTAATAAAAATTAAATTAAATAAATCAAATATTTGAAGCATTATTGGAAAATGTCTTAATGCTTATTATCTATACGTAAAATTCAAATAATGCAATGAAAATAAAGTATTTCATTATGTAATAATAAATTCTATAAATGTATAATGTTCGATCGATTAAAATGTTGTTTTATTAACTGAATTTTTGCATAAATAATTTCATGTCTGCCATTTTTTTCCGGATAAATGGCGCTTTTTATGCATTACACGTGAAAAAATGTTTTACACGCATGGCTGCAACGATTCTGCAAAGTTTTAAGCATTCATATACCTAGACAAAGGCTGAAGCAAAAGTTAAAAAAAAACACCGAGAATGAATGAATATTAATAAATTTTAAAAAAAAGCTGGGAAAATGTCATTCTTTACAGCAGCGATATTAAAGAACAAAAAAATTTTACAAAGCAAATAAGAAAACGTGAATTCACACGATTGTTCGTGTAATAATATCTCAATTTAATTTTATTTGTAAAAATCTTATCACTGATAATTTGGGCTTCATTTTTTCGAAGTCAATGTGTTTCTGTTCACAAATCTGTATAATACAAAAGTGAACACTAACATGCTTTAAGAGAAACAATGATGTCTGCGGTAGATGCTTGCACCTAACACTGACGCAATTTATTTTCACGCACGCCGCTATTCAAAAATTCCTTTTTTTTTTGCTCCGGGTTTGTATAAGCCAGGTAAACCCTTTGTTTCTATTTACACGCCAATGTACACGCTTTGTTGAGATAAAATTTAAGCCACATGAAACCAAACATTTACATTTCACCAAAAGCTAATTTACAAATTTCATTTGTAATTTTGTTTATTATATAATAATTATCTTACAAACTATATATTTAAAACAATCCCTTTTCCTCTTCATATATAAATATTCAACTACAAATGCATTGTTTAAAATAAAATGAATTTTCCTTCTCTATTTTTAATTCTAATATAAACCCTCGCAATAAAAAAAAGAATTTTCCTTGAAATATAACTCTTTATAAACTACAAAATTAATTAGTTAATAGAAGGAGGGAGATAAAAAAAGTAGAAAAGTTGCTAACAGAAAATTCCTGTACAACATTTTTCATCACTTTTATTTAGTGCATTGCTTTATATTCAGTTTTTTAAAACTCTCGCACTTTACTCTTCTGTTCTTGTTTGCAGCCCTAATGCGAGACGTTTCGCAAGGCAACTTATCTTACACAGCCCTCAACAGCTGCATTACTTTTGCTATAGTGTACCAGCGAGTAAAATGGACGGGTTAACGCGCGTGTCTTGGATCGTGCGGTACAGATAACCGTGATGCGAAAAACGTGTGAGAATAAGGATGCAAATTGACCAGACAAACTTTTTCTCGTGAAAACTAAATAGAAAATTTCCCTTTTTTCCAATTGAGACCAACAAATTTCCAACCCAAAGTAATTGCAAATGCAAATAAATGTAAAATTAATTTCAAAGCACTTCTATACAGAAAAGTGTAATTTGTATAAAACACTTTCTTAAAATAGAATTTAAAAAGGAAATCTGGCCATGCTTTTAGCTTTAATTTGTATTATAAGCTTTAAGTGAAAATAATTTGAATATAATGTTTTTAAATGCATTGTTATTGAGTGAAAATTGTCATTTGAAATTGTACATTTCAATTCGCTTTGGGTAATTTCATTCAAACGTGCCTGACCGCAAATGTTATCCTCCCTATTGGCAGTAAAATTTATTCTCATTATATCAAGTTGAAAAGTTGTACCAAAAGTATTTTCCAAGTTTGAAATGTCAAACAGAAAATGAAAATTCATTCGTACAGTTAAATTAATTAAAAGCCAAAATAAACATTATTAGCGCTAAATATTGAGTCGCAAACTTCTGGCGACAAATTATTGACTAATAATAATTGCTCTCTCGCTTTATTTTCGTTCATTTAATTTGTTTGTTAAACTGATTGCGATTGTAATCTCTGCGCTTATTTTGCCGGCAGCTTTGTCGTAGAAAGGAAAAAAAAGCAGTAGTCAATAAATCTTTAATGAGAAAAAAAGTTAAAAGTGTTCTGATAAAATTACAAATAAAATCAACGTTTAATAGACATGCATTACGACATGAAATAAGGAACTTAATTGACGTGGACTGTTTTGTTCACAAGCCTGACACGTGCTCGTAAGCAGTTTTCCATTTCAGGCGACGTTGCTATACGCGCATGCATATAAAACTAAAATTACGAAATTCCTGACTTTGACGCGGTAGATTAATTATGTCATATAGAGAGATAAAATCCCGCAATTTGACTGCGTCGACTTCAAGAATCACCGTGTCTCGGTTTGGCAAAATTTATTACACTGACGAGATCAATTGCGTGCACTGAGAAGAATAAAAAAAAGAAAAGAATTTCCATTGTTAAGGTGATATATGACTCGGATTGTCTGTCTCTCTCACACAAAAATACTTTTTGTGTAATATTTTTGTTAATTTTAAAAATTGTTGGAAAAACGCACGATTGTTTATTAAAAAAACAAGTTTCAAAGATTTTGCGAGAAGGAATTCTTTGTAGGTTATGTGAAGTATAATTTTTGGAAACTGCAATCAATTTACCGACATTTACAGTTACCAAAAGTTACGCTAGTTCACAAAGAATTCTTTCTCGCAAAATCTTTGAAACATTGTTTTTTTTAGTAAACAATCGTGCGTTTTTCCAACAATTTTTAAAATTAACAAAAATATTACATAAAAACTATTTTTGTGTGAGAGAGACAGACAATCCGAGTCATATATCACCTTAAAATGTGCGATCATCTGTTTTTGCGACAAAATTTCAAAAGTAAAATAGCTGAATACCAAAAATAAATTTCTAACAAACATCAATTAAACAGTGCAAAAAAGGAATTCTGTGTTTAATTGATGCCATAAACCATCATTAATTAGAAGACATTCTTTAAATATTAATACATACAGAAACGCTTGTACGTCACAGCTTGTTCGCTGAAAGGTAATAAATCATGAACATTAAAGGCAAGAGAATATTTGCAGGTAGTCTCACCCTGGAGACCAATTTAGATGATCGTATCTTTCAAAAGTAACTTTGACGGCGACATTTATTTAACATAAAAATCATCATGTACTTTGTTAGAGAAGAAAGACAAAAAAATGAAGACAAAAAACGTTTTGAAAATTGTTTAATGAAATCGATAGCATTGAAAATGTATCACTGATGTATATGTAGTACATAGCACGATAAATGTACGGGGTTCACACGTAGCAATACCTAATCGTGAATTTCTTTGTTCCATTCTCGATTCATTTAGCCCCGACCCCAACCCTCGCAGACTTCAGCAGCGAAACGCGAACAGAATAGTCAAAAGGATCACGAAGCGCCGTGTGGAACCTTCAAAACGGATAGAGAAGGATTGGGCGCCACTAGATTGAAAATCAATGAGCTTCAAAGCACAAGGTTCAGGGGTATTTATGGACTCAAGCGCATTTTATTTATTTGTCCGATTTATTGCCACAGTTTTTGTTGAGAAAATAGCTAGCAGACTTGAGATACTTATGTTCCACGTTTTTAGAGGGATAAAACTGAAATCCTTCGTCAGAGGTGAAATATTTTTTTACAATTAATTGCGGAGATAAAGTACTTTTTTAATCATACATACTTATGATAAATGATCAATTATCACAACTAACGTCCTTGTAAAAACGTATTAATTGTTATCATTGTATTTCATGCAACAGTATCCACCGTGTTTACTGATTTTTCAAGATTTTTTCATTTTTAACTCATTGACCGCCCAGTTGGTCTCCCCTCTCTAACGCCTTATCGTATAGGCGGAGTCATATCTGACTTAATTCCCGTCCACTTTATCCCTACTTTAGTTAAAATATATATTTTATTTTTAAAGAGTGAATGTTATATAGTACACCCAAAGACCAACTTGCACCAAACTTAAATTGTAAATTTATATATTTCTTTGTTCCAAAACTAGTTGAGAACGCTAAGAATAAAGTCCATCCCCACTACGGGCCAAGTTAGATTTTTTTAAACTCTGGCAGAGCAATGAGTTAAGGAAGAAGGTAGGAAGATTTAGTAAAATTAAAAATTCAGGATTGAAGTTTTAGAGTTACAATTAGAACAACAGGAATTACCTGTTAAAATTGCAACAAAGTTTATCTGATAAATTTTAACGTTATTTGAATTCTAAATTTGACAGTTCTAACCTACACTCCATAAGGCTCTATGTTAAAACTGTGAAATTACAAATAATGATATTTCAATAACTAAGTGGTAAAAGTGTTCCAAAATTGGCATGGTGGTTTATTTTATTTTAATTTATTTATGTTTGAAAATTGAATAATTCATATTTTATTTTGATCCAGTAAATTAGAATTTTAACAAAATATAATGAGAACAAGTGAAAAACAAATAGAGAATTCTTTAACCCGTCCTCTTTTCTCCTTAAGAAGATGGAAAAATCGTTTTCCCTCAGAATTAGAGATCATTTGTAGTTAATAAAACAATTTAATTTAAATTTTGAAGAGAACATTTCAAGTAAGTTAATCAGGCTAACGAGTAAACGAAAATTGATTTTCAAGGATTTTTAAGGACGTTTACTGTATTACGATATTTTCTTTATTATTAAAATTCAGAGAATCAAATGAAAATTTAAAATTTTCGCTACAAACTTTGCTGTTCAAATATAATGAAAATTGAAGAGTAAAAAAAATAACTGGTACAAAAAAAAGCTGTCAAAGGACAGTGTGAAATCGAAGATGCACGGACATGTGTGCAATGAAGAATGGAAAATAAATGCTTTCATTATGTTGAGGCCAAAGTTCTTAATTATTCATTCGGGAGTGGTGCATAAGATATAGGTTAGAAGCTACAGCTTGAAACAGGCTGCCTACGCCACTGGCAGGCTTTCATTAATCTTCAACAGACCCTTCTCCGTGAGCTGTGCTTATGAAGGCCCCACAAATTCATTCGCATGTTGCAGAATTGCTGTAATGACGGAACTGACACTTTTCATAATAATAAATAAATGCGACATCAAAACTTTAGTGATCAGCTTTGCAGGACCAAATATTAATAAAGGATTCACACTAGCAAAATTGTTATTCTGCTCTATTATAGAATCTTTTGGTGTCTATAGAAAATATCCAGCAACTTTTGATTAGAAAAATGAAACAAATTGAGATTAAAAATGTACTTTCCTCGAATTTTTTTTTCTTTTTTGCCCAAATGAATTTGTGAAAATTGTATAGTTTTTTTTACATTTAAATTTTCGTAATTTAATAAAACTTGATAATTACAATTTTAAAAGTCTAGTTTAATTGATAAATAAAATATTGAAAAATTTTAAACTTCTATTACTCGAAATTTTTATTTATTAACCTTAATGAATCGAAATCTCTACTCTTCGGAAACTTCTATTCGTCGAAAAAAATTCGGTCCCCTTAAGTTTCGAGGAATAGAAGTTCCACTGTAATTTATTTTATAATTTAAATAAACATTCATATTTTTACAAGCTCAAATTTGAATTCGAACAGGAAAGATTGTTCATAAAAAGAAGAAAACAAGATATCTATGTTTTTAAATTTAAATGTAACGTAAAGATTGTTAAGAAAAGAATAAAATTCTTAAGGTACGACCTAAATCAGCTTCTAAGTATCAGATTTTGCTGAAATTTAAGATAATTGATTAAAAAGTATTTTTGCCTTATATGTCAAAATTTGGAATTGCTGGACTATCTAGAAACTGCGATATTTGACCTTAAAGTTTAACAAAAATAATAAAATATATACAAGCCATGTATCTTTTCAACATTTGAAATTAAATATTTCAAGTTTTAGATAGTTCAAGTTATTCAAATTTTGACGAACGACAAATATTAATGTAGAGAACATCCATTCTCAAGAAGTTCAGCGCGATTTAAAGTTAGCTATTCAACAGTAAATGCGCACGCATCTCTTATAATAATTGTATCCATCCATCCATGCTTATAATTGCTAGCACAGTGTGAAGTTAGTTTCTATCATTGCAAAAGCGTGCGCATCAAAATTACTACAAAAAGCTTATAATAATAGCGCCAAATTTAAACTTCATTATAATATGACTTATAATTTTTTTTGTTATTTTAATAATTACAAAACAAGAATTAAATAAAAAAAATACATAATGTATTATAATGCATTTCGACTTTAATTTTTATAAATTAATACATGTCATTTCACTTACAAAAAGCCTATTTTCGTGATCTCAAATATAGTATATTACTTAA
>JABFPM010000430.1:0-29158 GCA_022817325.1 Idris sp. 1 HC-2018 | reverse complement strand
TGAAGTTATTATGCAAAAATTATACTGAAACTAAAAATATGTAAAAAAAAAAAAATTCTAACAGTTAAAATATTAAACTTAAAATGTAAATTATAATTCCCAATACAAAATAATATATAACATGCAAAAAAGAGGTTAAAAATAAACTCAATTAATTTAATAAGTAAATCAAGAAATAAGAAATTTGGAATAAAAAAATATAATCTAAAAAAATAGTGAACATAAAAATGTATGAAAGAAAAAACTTGCTAATTTCTTTGTAATTGGAATAATTGTTTTCATGGAAAAAGGAAATTTAATTAACTTGTTTCATTGACTTAATACTTTTTTGCCTGCCAACGTGTGTAATATAAAAATCAATAGATTATAATAAAAAAAAGAGAGAAAATCATTCTTCTTATTTTTTTATCAATAACAATTTGTTTGTCAGATGATTATCGATCCCATTAAATTGTATTTGGTTGCAATAGAAATAGCTTGTTTTTCTGTCACACTTGAGTTCTATTTTTGAATAGCGAAATTTGATTTTGTTTATATGTCAATAGCCGATGCTCCGGATGCTAAACTTTGTGCGTGTCGTTAATATTGCGTAAAAGTAAAACAAGCACGTGTATCATGCGCAACTTTTATCTGTAGTACAGTCAAATGAAATTCCGTCGTTTCGAGTCCACGCAGAAAATATACTCATGCCAATTTATATATTACTCACCTCATTTTACTCATCTTAAATTTTTCTGCTCTTGTTACCAACACTTTTTGTTTTGCATTTTAACATATTTTATAATTTTTTTAAGTAATTACACTTATTATACAATACAATTAAAAAAAATTTAGATATAAATTGCTATTCTTCATTTTTTGTAATTTTAATTTATATTTTTAAAAATTCGTTTCTTATTTTTCAGCAATTATAATTTTATAAGTAAAGTTGAAGAAACAACATTTCATAACTATAGATAACTGGATGCAGTTTTTATTTTTTTCTGGGATGGCACAGTTCACACATGTGGTCAGCTATACTCCAGATTCAGCCTAATTACTTTTAACACAATGTAGGCTTTTTTTCTCAAACCATTATGCCATAAAAGAGTTGCATGTAATTTCAAAAACAAATTACTCTCATTGGTTCTAAAATACTTGTTCGATAAAATTGAATACTTTTTGTTGTTTAGAAACAAAAGTCTATAACTTTATTTGGACCATTTATTTTAAAATAAAGCAGTTCAATATTATGAAATGATTATTTTGTTAAATTCTTCTGATTAAATAATTGAATCTACTTTCAGATTTGATTTCTTCATTAGCCTCAGAGTAAAAACACTCTGAATGCTGCGTCAGAAATTTATTGCCACGGATGATCTTATATTTTACGTTAATCCTCTTCGTCAGTCAGAAGAATACCGAGAAAAAAAGGATGGAATGTCATCAATCTCTCTTCTCACGCGAGCTTCATGATTCCCGAGAAAATGCATCACATTTGCAGCTCACATTACAAGAAATTCACTTTTCCACCGCAAATTACAACACAAACAATAATTATTATCTAATACAACCTTTTACAATTTTAAGCGTGTTTTTCTTATCAAAATAAGCTTATCAGAGTCAATTAAACCTTTTTTTAACCAAAAAAAAGGATAGTTTTTCCTGCCAAATCAAGTTTGACATTAAGAAGTGTACTCGTGCGATTTAAAAATAAACATAAAATAGAAGGTGACAATCTGAAAACGAAATCATAAAAGAAACAATGGATGTGTCACTTTCTTATGCCGCACACAATAATAATAATGTGTGGTTTGGACTACGTCATTAAGTCAAGTATCCGTGTCGCAGCGTCATTTTTAGGTGAGATTAGATGAAAAGAATAATGATAGCTGCAAAAGAGAAGAGCCAAATCGTCACGCAAGTGACGGCTGCACTCAAACAAAAGCATTAATAAATGCGTTACGTGCACACGTGAGTCTGTATAAACGAGAGCTAAACAAAGCTGTTGTCGTACGACTTCAAGCACAATCTACGTTCGATTTGACGTAACGCTGCTCTTTTATCGATGAATCACATTTGGACTCAAATTCTTTCGGAAAAAAGAATTAAAATAAAAAGCAATATTCTCATTTTTGTTTAACTCCAATTTAAAGATCGATGACTCAGAAGGCATATGCATTTTTCTTATATGTGTATGTACACTCGCACGCTGCTATAGAGCTTCCCTTCAAATAAGTTTAAATCCCGTCTTGGGTTTGGATTTGCAGCCACGCCAGGTAAAATGTTTCTGTAAATAAAGTGTCGCTGTTTTTGTCCTATTAGCGATTGATTTTTGTTCTTCTTCTTCTTCTTCTTTTTCAGAAGAAAATGCGATCCAATTTGAATAAAGCTGGCTTTTGTATAATCAGGTAGCCTCTTCTTTTGGCGAAGAATGTCCCAGCACAAGAGGTCGCTCGTTTTTCACGTTAGCCTTGGTTGGCTATTCGTCTTCCAAGGACGACTCCTTTTCACACTTATGCGCGTTGCACTCGGCTTCAGGCATTTCCGCGTTTTCAAATGGCTGGCCCTTTTACGTCATGACCCAATGTCACTAACACAGAGGAGTCAGTAAATGTCACGTATTTTTGCCAACTTAAGGTGCTGAAGTCAAACGTTGGTATTTATTTGCGGAGAAATTTTGCTTAAATAATAATAGTGCTTAGAGAAGTTTTGTAACTGATTTAAACTTTAAAGCAACTCTATTATAGACAAGAAGATTCAGGTTTTAATCACTTTAAAATTCTGTTCATTATGCAAAATTACAATTTAATCATTTTACAATTCTATTGATCATAATGATTTTGTTCATTTTCCAATAACTCTGTTGAGCTGAAATGAATAGTAAATTATAAATTCAATATTTTGTAAATGAAAATGTCTGATGGTTTAAAGAAATCGTTACATTATTTTAATTATTTTAGAGTTCATTAATTTTCATTTACAAAGTCATTTGAGTGTATGTCCTCGAAGATTTATGAAACATTTACGAAATGACAATTTCGACTGATTCGAATAAATAATAATAATGATAATATTTTGTGAGCACGTTTCGTCAGGCATTTGGCAAAGTAGTTACAGCACACCTCGCTTCGATTGACTCGATGATAGATCGGTCGCAATTAAACAGGTCGCGTATATATTCTTAGAAGAAGTAAGCAATCGCGATTCACAATCGTGAAATAAAAAATCATGACCCACTTTTGTTTGATAATCTTTTTACTTTGTGTGTACACTTTTTGTCTTTGAGAAAAGGTTCATCAATTTATTTCATTTTCCAAAGCTTGTTGCTCAGTGTAGTGAACCTAAATGACTTTGGCTGAAAATAATGTATATATAGATCGACCCCTCACGTGGGATTATCCATGTGTCAGTAAATTTAGACATTTCCAGCTATGTTTGAGCACAATCAGACTTCCCAAAAATGAACATAATACATTTTCCCCAAACAAAAGCAATACAAGAATTTATTTTTATTTTTTGAATAATAATGTTTTTAAGAATAGTTTTTTTATTTGTTCAACTAAACATGCTTTTAAGAACAGTTTTAGATTCTTTTTTATAGACTTTTGACAGTGGCTTGTTTTGAATTAAACAACAGGGTGTATATATAGTTATAGACAATAAAAAAGTTGCCTAGTTCAACGATCACTGTTGTCATCGTATAAGTAGCGTAATCAGTTCAAAGCAGTCGTTGAAAGCAGTTTCGTCGTCACGCCGAATTATACGCATCAAAAGTTGTCAGCTAAGAGGCACCGATAAACAAAATAAGACAACTAAATAAGGAAAACGAGCGAGCTAAATTCACTTGTAGATGCCAGATTGTCACAATTGGAGTCAATTTTGTCTGGGAAAATGTCACTGCTCTGTCGTGAGATATTATAATTTTTTGTTCGTGGACAAGTGTCAAGTTCAGCCTTTTTTTAGCCCGCTTTGAGTCAGGAGATTTTCAGAAATATTGGTGTTGTTTTACTTTTTCCACGCTTCGAAGTATTTTGATGGGTGAAAAGTTGAGGTTGTGGGCTGAAATTTGTATCCAAAAAAATGGAAAATAAATGTCGAGTTAAGCATCCAACATTTGTAGACAAAGATTTTGTTTAGCAACAACAATTTTTGTATTTGGGAAGTTTAATTGTGGACAAATTTAAATTAAACGAAAACACAATGACTCACGTGGTCTGTCACTGAGTTTTAATTTTGGTTTGGCTGTTTATATTTTCACTGTTCTTTTCAATGTACATTAAACATCTGCTAAAAGTTATTTCAAAGCAAATTCGAAAAAAATTAAGATACACGAACAAAATAAAACAAATTATAGGAAAAGTTGAAAAACAAATTAATGGATTTTTATTTTATTTTTAGGATGAGCAGACAATGAAACTACAGTCATAAAAATATTATGTTTCAGTAACTAAGTTCAGATGAAATTTCAATACAAAATACTATTATAGTATAGTTTATCGATCTCGAAAAAATTATTCAAATTCTTTTTCTCTGAAATTCGATGTAAATAAATATTTAAGTTCATTGTACTTAAAACCTTTCTAACAATGACTTAGTTAAAATAAAATTTCTTAACAGAAAAAAATAACGAAAGACATATAGAACATGTGCATAACAGATGTGCATTATTATCTAAAAAAACTTCTTTTCAAAGAAAAACTCAAAGCAGACACCAGAAAAGAGTCCGTTATTTTTGTCATCGTAAATGTTAAAACAATTTTCCGGAAAACTTGAGTATGCAATGTATATTAAATTACACATACCAAAGAATTTGTTTCCTTTAACTTAAAATTAAGTTTCATTTGTAATTTATTTACTTGCTTTTTTAATATGAATTTATACAATCAAAAGATTTACTTACATTTAATATAAATTCATAACCAAGTTTACAAAATAACGAGGAAAAAAAAAATAATAATAATACTGTCGTAACAACTTAAAATGTAAAGTAGAACTGATTCATAATTCGATTAATATTTATGTTACAAACCAAATCTGTCGATGTCAGCAAACAATATTTGCTTCCGGAAATGATAAACATTTTTACATTTTCATGTAACAAAAAAAATATTGAAAATTACAAAAAATTAATTTAAAAATTACAATAACAAAATAGAGAATACACTCGACAGGAAACTTTAAAAAGAAATCGACTTTCTTTATGTCTAATAAGAAACCGAAAAGGCATCGCTCTTTTCTTTTTATTCCATTCTAATTAACAAATATCGATTGCGGGTTAAAAGAAACTCAAAAGGAGGAGGAAAAAATTCAGTGCGTATTGTTGATCTTATATAAATAAGAAAACTCCTGCGCGTAACATTTCATGTCAAAGTGAAACCTGCATCGCAAAAGAAGATATCGATCGGTGTCGATATGCCAGAAACGTGTTCGCTTCCATTTTCGCGCGACGCCGTGCAGACTATTCTTAAACGGCAAACGCGAATTACGTAATCAGTTTGAGAACTGCACGCTTCCCAAATTTTAACGTCTTTCGTGCGAACGTAACTACGATCTTACATACCAATTCCCACGATTTTTATGACGTCTTATCGCACATGTGTATCTCCTCGCACTTTCTCCTCACGAAAACTTATAAGATCAAAAACATTATTTTGTATATCGTGAATTTGATTTTTCTTTCTTTTATTTTGTACAACAAACTTATTAACTTTAGTTTTAGATGATACAAAATTACACTTTTTTTCTGTATTACACAAAATATTAACTTTATTTTTATTTTGTTGTAAAGAATAAAGAAAAAGTATACTTTTTTCTATCGCATTACAAAAATGTCTTCTTTTTTAATTTACAAAAATCATTTACTTAATTTGAGTCTTTTCTTAAAGAAATCAGACAATTTCGAATTTTTTGTGCTGCACTGCAAAAATTTCTTTGTTGTTTTCTTTTTTATTTTACAAAAATTAGTAACTTTAATTTTGTTTTGTGGCAAAGAGTATACAAAAATGACATTTTTGTCTTCCGAATTGCAAAAAAGTTTCTTATTTGAAAAATATTAATCATATTTTTGTAGAATCCAGATTAAAAAAATATATCTAGTCAAAGGTGACGATTGAATTGAAGGACTCTTCGCATGATGATCACTCGCTCTGCTGAGCCAATTGCGTAATACGCTGAACTGAGAACGGAAACGCGATACCTTTTATACTTTAAGGCTTCTTCACAATAGACACGTTAATCAAAATGCTGCGTAAACGTATGCGTACAATCCATTGTTTTTTCATTGAAATACCTAGTGTTCTACGGATGCGTTTACGTTAAACTTACATTTTCGTTTCCATTGTGAATGAGCCTTTATTGTTTTCCGTGCGATCTCGCGGCAAATGTTCGCGATTTTCCATGCGATCGCAAGTCACTGTCTTGTAACAAGATTTCTCATCACTTAACGCTAACTGGACAAACTGAACTTTATGTGATGTTTCTAATAATTGCTCAATTGTTTCATTGCTCGCTCTTTACACTTTTGACTTTCCATCATTTTCAATACAATAAACAACAAATTGTCTTAATTTTTCAATAAATCCCAATTCAAAATAATTTATTAATTTTATTCCAAAAATTTTCTTTAACAAACATGTATTCTTTCTCCTTTAGTTTACATAGTTAGACACTCGATGATAAATTCATGCGAACCAATTCTTCACATGAGTAATTAATACAATTATACCAGCAATTGTAATTGCACTGGTTTACTTAACAACAAAAATTGTTTATTATTAAAATTTCTATAATAATTATTTTACTTATAACAATTATTATAATAATACAAAATGTTTTAATTGACTTTTTTTATTTTTAAATGCTTTTAATTATAATTACATTGAAATATTTTTTTAAATAGTTATTGCAAAAAAAACTTGTATTTATTTGAATGTGAGAAATACGAGATTTAAATGCGAGATAAAATTTAATAAATAAATTGGATCTAGAAATGAAAGGAGATCGGTTTGTGCAGGCGACTCTTCCGTATTTGGTCGAACTCGCGGTGCTGCTCCCCTCCCCTGATCTAAGCCTAGGCGATAAGCACCTGTTCCTTTAAGGTCGCGACACCTCAATGGCCGCGATTCAGCCTTGAACCTCGGTTCATTGACTCATTCATCAAATTTGAATTAAACGTCACCTCGTGACCTCCTGTGTTATCCGCTCTTATTAATGAACAAGTGCACTGACCGATTCAACTGCTCAGTCACAATTTAAATTTGTCATATCACAAAGCTCAGTTCATTTTAAAATAGTGATTTGATATTTCACTTAAGGTATGCCCTCAAAATAACATTTTTAATTGATTTTTTTGTTATATAAATCTATAATAAAATAATTACAAACTAATTCATGAAAAACGTTTATATTTGTATTAATTTTGTTTTTAAACAAAATATTTAAAATAATAAAAATGTACATGGTTTGATTATCTATTTTAATTATTTTTCTAATCTTTTAAAATCAAATGTTTTTGGCTCATAAAGAAGTAATTTTAATTAACAAAAATATTCTTTTGAAAAAACTAAATTCATTTATAAATTGTAAGTTTTTCAGGATTCAGAGTATAGAATTATAAAATACACTAAACAAAGTATTTTTGCTCAAAAAATGTTTAAGCCATAAAAATGTTAATAATTATTGTACACGTGTTGTATTATAATTGCTCAAGAAATATTTTAAACTTCCTTTATAAAGTGTAATTTATTGAATCTTAAAATTCCTTAGGTTAAATGAAAATGTAAGAACTAATAATTACAGAGTGAAGGAAAAAAATTTTAAGTAAAAATTTAGTTGACCAAAAAAAGGTTTTATTAAAAATTTAAATTGTTTAGAATTTAATGAGCGTAAAATTGTTTCTTATAATCATTTTTGCATAATGAAATAAACATAGTGGCAAACCATATTTTATATAGCTATATTTTAAAATGCAAATTAGCTGATACAACCAATTCAATTACTTATTAATTTACATACAATGAAATATTAAATTAACATTAAAAAAAATGTAAGTCTCTTTTTTTTCATTTTTTTGCCCAACAAATTGTACTTCTAAAAATGAAAGTAATTTTCTGAAGGTTGGATTATGAATTTGTTTCTAAAACGTACCATTGAATTTTTTGTTTGTTTAACATAAAATGTAAGAAAAAACTGTTTTACACAAAAGATGTGGCCAATAATAAGTTACCCAGTTACATACGTAGAAAAAAAAATCACAATTTCACATGAACCATTTAGACTATTCAAATATTAATGTAATAAAATGTTACGAAATAATTTGATATTCATTTAAATTTGAGAAATCAACTAGAAAAATAATCACGTCAATGCTGCCATTAAATTTGAATAAATAATACACCAATTATTTTTTACCAACAATTTACTATTTTATTATTGCAATATTCACAATTTTTGCAATAATTTTAAAAATCATAATTTTAAATTAAAGAAATTTGCATGTTTGAAAGAAATATCATAATTGCTAATATTTACATAATTAAGAAGTGAACCACTTCAAAAAAATAAAAGAGTTACAAGGGGGAGGAAGTGTGTTGATGAAAAAAAATAATGTACTGATTCTAGTCGAGTTGTTCGTTAACGGAGGACGTTGCAATGAAAATCGTAGAGGCTCATAAATACACCCTCACTACGTGAGTGTGACGTTTGGGTGTGTATACGAGGCTGTTGCAAGTCGATAGGTCCATTTCTCCCTCGTCGTCGAGGGGTTGGCCAAGTCTTCAGGAGTTTTGTCCTAGAATGACGTCATTGCCTCAATAATGTCCTTATTTTATTATTATTTATCGCTCCTTTCTTGATTCTTCTGGCAATCATATCCTTATCTAAAAATTTTAATAAAAATATCATATTCTTTAACGAAAAAAAAATTATTAAAAAATTACAATCTTTTGGGGGATAAATTTGTATTTAAATAACAATTTATTAAATTCAAATATTCAGTGATTGTATAATCAATGTGTAACATAATATCAATACATGTTCTTAAGAAATTACTTAAATCCATAAAAAGATGCTTCAATGTTAAAACTCCGTTCCAGTTTTGCAATCGTTCCATCTTCGTTCTGCTCAAGGCAATGACTTATTTTCTCGGTTTTATTTATCATTTAGGTTGCATGTTCTAAAGCATTTTTTAGCTTGATAATGTTTTTTTAAACTTAAATACAAAAAAAAAAAGAATTACATTTTAAACTTTTTATCTTGTCTTCAAAAATATTATAATTAAACGATTTTGTACGTAATTTGATCCGAAAAGTATAAAAATATGTTAAGAAACTGAAATATTAAAAGTAATAAGACTTTCAAGTAGTAAACAGGAAGCAAAGTTACTAATTACTACTTCGCAGAGTCGTGTCTCATTCTGTATGTGAAAATTAACTTTAATTTCATGTATAGTGTTTTTTATATTACGCATTGATAAATCAATTGTGTAATTATAGTTTTTTTCAGCAGATTTTATAAAACAATTCTCTCATTGTTTTATATTTTTTATGAATAAGTGAAATGGCAATTAAATTAAATTTGTTATATAAAATAATGAATAAAATAAAAAACACGAATTAAAAAAAAAAAAAAAAAAGTCACCTTGTTCAAAACGTTTCATTTTTAATGTACAAATCCATCAAATTAGCTCAACTTTGTTAAAGAGACTGTAATCGTTGCAAATATAAATAATTTATTATTAACTTAAATTTAGAAAGTTTAATTTTAAATCGAGTATTTCGCCGCTACAAAAATGTGACTACTTTTGCATCTGCAAAACAACTTCGATACTGCGATAAAATTTATGAAAATTTAAAAAAAGAAAAACTAATGCATTTTGTCTGATTTCAGGATAATACAAAAAAGTTGGCAGCATTGTGGCAATTCAATTGAACAACCATCACTAAATAAGTGAGTTTAAATAAAATAGCTTTAAATGTAGCTAATTTAAATGTAGATATAATTAGTTAATTTTACAAAATTCAAGTCTTACTTTTTGGAGCAAAAACATAACTTTTTAATATAAAAGACCTTTCTGAAGGAATTTTGCCAATTAGGCGATAATTTGTACACACCGTAATTATCAAGTCCACTTTATTGTTAAGTAAATCGGCCATTTGAACACGTGGGAAAACAGAAGCGTGGATAATTAAAGGCAAAAAAGGGGTAGCTCCCTCTCTGCGCGTAACTCTCGTGTTATCTGCAGGCTTAAATTGATCCTAAGACGCTCGCGTTTGCACTTAACCGTGCGGTTACTTCCTTTCGTAAACACGACCACTCTTTTGACGCTTTTCTCGCCGACGATACGAGCAGTCGACGACTTTTTTTTAAAGAAATGTCCGGTGAAAAGTCCTACTTTCATGCTAAAAGCAAATAAACCGCAAAGCTTTCAAAAGCTTTTCTCTGCATTCACAATAATAGCTTCTCTTTATCCAGATTTAATACTTATTACCATTCAATATACATTTGAACAAACTCTACATTTTTAGCTCAATATATATTTAAAAAAAGATTAAATTATACTTCAAAAAATAAAATCAAATAAATTGTGCTTCAAAAGTTAAGTAACTTCTGTTTTAAATAAATTTGTATAAATCATAATTTGCAATTCAATATTATGTAATTTTTGTGGTAGTTTATGTAATTGAAATTGAAATTGTATTTTCTGATTGAAGTTATTTGAAACATATAGACGCTATAAAGAGTGGAATTGGCAAGTTGTAAAATGTTTTTTTTTTCAATGAAAAACAGAAGAATCATGTTTGTACTATTGAGATTGAACAAACTCATTGATGAAAATCAACTTTTATTAACGTATGTCGTTGCTCTCGTCCGCTTGGCCTCTCGTAAATTCTCGACAATTAGCAATGCCAGACTCTAGACAGCATGCAGACACAACGGACAGGTTGCGCCAATGCAATGTATGATAATATGTACACAATAAGTGCGCCTGTGTCTGGCCACTTGTTTCGTTAACCAAGACGTATATCGACAACCTGGTTGGTTATATCGCACTACTGTAGATATACCTAACGAAAAAGAAAAAAGTGCATCCGCAGAGTCACCAGTTTCTTCACCCAATAATCCAACTGTTGACACTTTTCTAAATGTCATTCACTTGTTATAAACTTTGTTGAATTGAAGAAAATAAAAAATACTTTTGAATTAGTGAAGAAGTTTGTATTTTTAAAAATCAAATTCATTTTATACTAGAAAAGTAAACAAGAATTTTTTGGGATTTAGTTATTTTCTTGTCGACCTGGATACACGAATAGGTCAAATTGTTTATTAAAAATAGCGACATCTATATGGGTTAGGGAAGAAAGGTAATGCTCTCGATAACTTAAAATAGAATCCGAATTTAATACATTTCTAAGCTAATATTAAAGCACTTAATAATATAAGTTAACACTACAGGTTCGGAAACGATCTTTTTTTGTTCATTTTACGTGAATGAAACTTGTTGCTATTAAAAAGTACTTTGATTTTTGTAATCTACTATTTTATGTAAGATTTTGTTTGAAAAAAGATTAAAGAGCTTGTAGAAAGTTGAAACAAACAAAATGCGTGTCTGATTTGTTGACGCCATTAGTATCCAACTAAGTGCACGTAGGAAATTTGTTCTATTTATTGTATATCGCGGCATTAATAACACACCGTATAGTTGTAACTGAAAATAGTTGAAGCAATTAGACATCTTCTTGTGCACGCATGCGTCGCGCAACATTTGTATTTCGAAAATAGCACAAATATATTTTTGTGCGACGACACGTGTTGGCAAATCTAGGTCCATTGATCGCTTAAAAGGTGATACGTTGCGAATTCACTTTCACAACTTTTTGTAGGAAAAAGACATCTCTTTTTTTTGCAGACTTTTCAATTCATTTTTTGTTTTACAACTATTGAATTATTTTAAACATTAATTTAATAGTTTCCAACTTCAAGAACTTAATAATGCTCTAAAAATATATTTGTATACTATTTTATCTGTTGAAATGTTTCAAATTAATCCCTTGTTCTTAATTTTATTTACTTTATATTCAAATAAAGTTGATGAAAATTGATTGAAACATTTACAATAAAATTTACTTAAATTACATTTTTCACTTCTATTGATTGGAAGCAATTTTTCAAAGTGCATTGAAACAATCATAATTTTCCAACAACACCTACTTTCGGACCATAAAACTTGTATTAATAACGCTTTCTTGTTGCATATTTAACAATTCATTTTCACATAATAATGGAGATTAAAATTTGTATAAAACCAAAAACATTAGTTTAGTTTTTTAATTGAATCTAATGTCTTTTTAATAATCTAGAACTGGATTAATTTTATATAGAAAATGCTGAACTTGACACAGACAGAGGCATCCCCTCAATTATGACTTGACCTCAAACAATTTAAATTTATAATGTTTTTTTTTTTTTTCACTTCTCGACTTGCCGCTCTGATAACCAAATAATTTTCTTCGTGTTGCTTGAAAAGTGAACGTCTTTTTGTCCCGTTGCTTTTTTAATTTAATAGCCAAAGGGAAATTCTTCTTGGCTTTATGTATAAAGGTTCATAAAATTATTCGCTGTGAAAGATCGATCGATTGAGAAATTTGATGACTGGGATAAAAAGTAAATCGGTCAAACCAATAGCATCTGACTTTCTGCAATTCGTAACTGTCGAATAAAATTCAAAACTTCTCTATAAACCTTTAACTTTCAGAGACAATTTATTTGTATTAACAATATAAAATTATAGTTTTTAAACAAATAAAATGTATCGAGAAATGCTGTTGATAGTTTGACTTTGTTTTTTTATTATAAAAAAGAAAGTGTTTAATTTGTTACACTTGCTAATTTAAAGATGATAATCTTGGGATGTTTTTTGAACAACTATTTAATTTGTAAAATCATTTTTTGTAGAAAGTTGTGTTTAATACAAAATTGTCTTTCATTATTATTAAAACTTTTTCTTAATAACTTTGACTTTTTATATTTAAAAGTTTAAGAAAAATGGTAGTATCATTTTTAAAATTATATAAATATTTACTGATAATAATTACAAGCAATTTAATAACAGATAAATTTGTTATACACTTTGTGTATATAATAATTCCTTGTTAAAAATGTTATCTTTGACAAATGGCATAAAAATAGATTCCGGCATAATTAGCTGCTGATTTGGAAATAAAGTATTATTGCTTAAGCCATTTTAATGTTAGTTTCTTAACATATTTCGGATATTAATTGACAGTTCAAGTTCGAAGTGCATAGCAGTGACTAATGAATTGTGCAAATTTTCACATTTCTTACAAAAGATTTTTGATTATATTTTAAATTTTACGAACTTGTAATAGGTATGTTTGTAATATAAAAGAGAAATATTTGAGTTTCATCACAAATTGCATGAGCACATTACATCAAACAAATAAAAACATTTAATAATCTGTATGAATGATTTATTACAAATGTTTACTTAAGTACCCATGAAAGTGAATTTAAAAGTGCCACCAAATATTTGATTTCAAAACCAAAAATCATTAATCAAGTGTTGAACAAAAAAATTCGTCATTAAAATTTCAAATTTATTTAGACATATTGTTCGAAAACTTGTTTTTTTTTTATTGTTAAAAAGCTGCGTTAAAGTTCAACTCAAGTTTTAATCTAATTTTAAAAATTATGCATTTTTTTACTTTCTCTTAAAAGTTTTAACAGAGGTAATACAAAAGTAATTTATTTCAGCGAATTAACAAACCGTAATGATTATCGACGAAAAAAAAGAAGGATCATTTTGAGATGTACACAATGCGTGTCAGTTTTCCAAAGACAATGATCCTCTGTGGTAGCGCATCGCCGAGCGCTCTAGATTTGCAGGATTGCATCTCGTCGCCCACTTCGGCTCTTATTTATAGACGCGCATTCATCCCTCGGTATATAACATGGGTACTCGTTACTCGTACGAGAAGATATACACGATGCCGATGATTTGGCGAGAGCCTTAGCAACTCAATTATCTTTTTCATTCGACCACAAATAGCGCACGACTGTTATTTCATACTGCTCGCATTTCTTGTAAAAAAACGCTTAAAAACTCAGCAACAAATTTTTGCCATAATTTTTTTCAGCAACTAGTTGTCAAAAATCGAAATTCCATTACTTTTCAGTTCAACACATTTTCACAAATATTTCAACACTTTTTGGAGCATCTTTTCAAGTAAAAAATAATATCTTAAAAAGTTCTATTACTTTTTGCAGTAACTTTTGAATGAAAATAACAATAATATTTTATACAGCAGTTTTGGAGCAATTTTTGTTATTAAAAAATCATTTTCACTCCCTTGTGTATATTTACATGAAAATAATAATTATATATATAGATATACCGATTGCAAAGTGACTTTATTTACGTATTAGAGTGGATAATACCTATGGCCACGTTCCAAAATGGTGCTGTTTGGATTTGAAATGTACACTACTGGTTGCACAACAGACCTCTAATAGATAACCTAGTGAACTCTTTATTATCGTCGATGAAAATCATCCCTTCGAGCACTGATTCGGTATATTGGTCTAGGCCGAACCTTTTAACTAATTTTAAGTCCGATGACGAATCGTTCGAAATTCATTATGGATTGCTCATCGGTTACTTTATTCAGAGCACAATTCTAATTTCCGAAAATGTAATTTGTCTAGATCTTAAATTTGAATCGAAAGTAAATCTGTTACTTATTTTCGTACGCAAGATCGTTTATTTGAATTAATTGTGCAATTTGAAAAAGATACCACACAATTATTTTTAAATTATTTTTGTGCTCGATAACTGAACCAATTTAAAATATTATTTTCATAATGAGTCAATTTAAAATAATACATTTGGATCAACTCAAATTGGAGCAACATTTTTCATTAAACTACTCGAGATATTTCCGGCAGTATTGTGACAGTGGTAAGTATATAATCGCAGCTATGTAATATAGTTATTTGACGGTTGTTATTAAATAGTTTTTGTGAAAATGCGTATTACTTGCTCGCCAATTTAGTCGCGACGATAGTCTCAGCTGATTTATGGACCAGCGAATTGTTTTGATTGAGCATTTTTGAGATTTCGCATTTGATGTAGTGTCATTATTACTCACACTCTTGCTTTTATAATAAGATTATTTTCTTTCATATATCAGACCTTGACGTTGAAACTTTCAAACACCGATGACTGTTAATTTTAATTTTGAATAACTTTGCAACTATAAAATGTACCATAATTCTTCCAAAGATCAAATAAATTTTACAAATTAAATTCAATTTTTTTTTTACTTTCAAAAATAAAACCTTGATTTTTATTTTAATCACAGTATTCTCATGTAAAAAACTGTATGAAACAAACTCGACACAAGATGTAAAACTAAAATTACGATTTCTTAGAATATTGCAAAACAATGCAGAATTTGACTTTATACGTGTAATAAATTGCTCAATTTTTAACATTATCAACTATAAAGTTGTGGAGGAAAATTTTATAAACGGAATTGCAACAATAAAATGTACCGCAATTTTCATACCAAAGAATAAAAAAAAACTTTTACTGTCTATTACATAACATGCGAAAGTTTTTTTTCAATTTTTTAATCTGATTTCCGAGGTCACGATATTCCTGTGCAAAAACGAAGCACGAGCTTCACACAAAGTCGACGACCAAAGCGATAATGGACAAAACGTTTGTCATTGTAAAAATAAATGCGTATTTCTGAGTGCGAACGGACAGGCGGCGCGCTGAGCTACAAAACTATTAGGCCGTAAGTTCAAAGAACTGTGTAAGAAGGTCTGTATGTCTGGGAGCGTGTGGCGTATGGAAAGTGCACACACAACAAGCCGTGAGACGAATGCTCAAGTGAAAAAATTTGTCGACCAAATCATCGAAAGAATAAATCGGGTCACGCACCGAGTACCAATAATAAGTTAAGACAAACCCAAATATTCCGGGCACGTTTCAATTTTGCATACATGCATACATCCGAAGCACCGCTCTTCTTCTAAATTATGTATTCAAGAAGAAAACAGTTTCATTTTTTATTTAGTTGGGATAAAAATGTAATTTAGATAAATCTATGCTTACAGGTAATGATAGACTGACAACTGCAATAAACTCGCTGCATTATATGTCCCTGTCTTGGTCCCATCAGCCAGACGCAAAACAAAAAAATGGACCACCATCATCAGCGAAAAGTCGCCCCCGAGATCGCCAGCGCGGAGCAGGCTTTCGATCTGTTCTGCAACGCTACCACCCTGAAATCCATCCTGGGCCACTTTCGTCACGTCTGCGAGCTTCTTAAGATCAAGCCCAATCACTTCAGCGACTTCTATCCCAAGCTCAAATCCAAGCTCGTGAGCTGGAAGGCCAAAGCGCTGTGGAGTAAGTTTGATAAGAGAGCCAATCACAAGTGCTACAACAAGGGAAAGGCATGTCCCAATACCAGGGTAAGTTTCGTCCAACAAAAGTTCGTTGCTTGTAAAATTGTAACCGACAATAGGGAATATTTCATTTTCAGTTTGGTATGATACGATAAGTTAGTTTGATTATAAATGACGTGAAATAACGTATACATTCCATGTAACAGTGAATAATTTTGTTTAAATATATTTTAATGCACAGATTGTGTCAACAAGATAAAAAGTCCATATTTCAAACCAGAGGAAATATTCAAAAACATTTTTAGTAGACAAAATACGCGAAGTACTATTAAAGTATGAGAATTAATTTAATTCTATTTAAGATGAAATGTCAGTGCTACAGTCACGGAGCTTTATTTTTGCAAAATAATTGATTATAATAATAAATTTAACAAATCTGGCTTTGGGACAAACTTTTTACTATTGACAAGAATCAAAATCAGTATTGAAAAGTAATTTTTATGAAGAATTGTTCACAAAATTTGGAAACAAAATCCGTTACCACCTCGAAATTTTATGTCAACATTTTGTGAACAAATCTTCATGAAACTTACTTTCCAATACTGATTTTGATTCTTTTCAATAGCAAACAGTTTGCCTTAAAGCTAGATTTGTTAAATTTATTGTTATCATCAAATAATGTACAAAAATAAAACTCCGTGACTTTAGCACTGACATTTCACCTTAATAACTGAATTTGTCTTTTTATACATATTAAAAAGTATTACGTCGCTTGAAATGTTGGTTTTTAGCGTAACAAAGTTTAACAGTTAACAATTATTTTTCCTGATCACATGCAAAAATTTATTTTAATTAAAAATTGCTTTTACAGGTGCTGATAATTGGAGGTGGTCCTTGCGGTTTGCGTTCAGCAATCGAAGTCCAGTTGCTCGGGGCCAAGGTGGTCGTGGTGGAAAAACGGGATCGGGTGTCGAGGAACAATGTGCTTCATTTGTGGCCGTTTGTCATACAGGATCTAAGAAATTTGGGAGCGAAAAAGTTTTTTGGCAAATTTTGTGCAGGCTCGATCGATCACATTAGCATTCGGCAGTTGCAGTGTATACTGCTCAAAGTGGCCCTGATCCTTGGTGTCGAGTTTCACGAGAACGTCAGCTTCGATTCGCTCGTGTCACCACCCGAAAATCAAAGCGAAGAAAGTAAGTCACCGTGACCTATGTCAACGATCAATAGTACCGAAATAAAAAGGGTTAGCTTTTTGTTATAACTTTTTTGGTTTGGCTGAGTTTAATCCAAAAATTATATACAATATAGTCCTGGGTAGATGACCCGTCATGGACTTCAATAAAATAAACATAGTACAAAATAATTCAGACGTAAAGATGATAAGACAATTTTACAATTTAGCAGTGTTTCAAAGAATAAAAATAGATGAGCAGTAATAAGTGTTACAAATCAGCGACATATATGAAAACTATTGAATTAAAAGAATTTTGTTTGGGTAGGACTATCAGGAAATGAAATACATGATAAAAATTTGCAGAATTATAAACCAAATATTCCTTAATTCATAGTTATAAACTGAATAATATTGCTGTTTTTACACAGCCTATATTCTAATAATAAAAATAATCTCATTAGTAGTGCCAAAACTGATATAAATTTTGTTGCAACTTTTGTGAAATCCATGAAATGTTAACAAAAAAGTAAAAACCTTCATACAGAATAAAGTTGTTTAATTTTGTGTAAAATTAAAAAAAAAGAGAATGTTTTATAATCAAAGAAGTAATTTTTATATACTTTTATAAGTTGAAATAAAAATTTCGTAAGTATAAAATTTGTGCCTCTAAAAAGACTGTACTTTACTGTTTTCCTTTTCTTTTTGCAGTATAATGTAAAATGTCGATTAATAAATAATTAATTAAAAGTAAAATGTGTGTTGATAATTTTTGTAGGGATCGGTTGGCGAGCAGCAACGACACCTGCAGATCACCCAGTGTCGCAGTACGAATTTGACGTTCTAATTGGCGCCGACGGCAAAAGAAACACCCTCGAGGGCTTCAAGCGAACGGAATTTCGCGGCAGACTTGCCATCGCCATAACCGCGAACTTTATCAACAAACGAACCGAGGCCGAGGCACGAGTCGAGGAGATCAGTGGCGTCGCGTTTATCTTCAATCAAAAGTTTTTCAAAGACTTGTACGAGGAGACGGGAATTGATTTGGAAAATATCGTTTATTACAAGGACGACACACATTACTTTGTTATGACTGCCAAAAAGCACAGTCTCATAGACAAGGGTGTAATTTTGCAGGTAAAAATTATCTTCCAGAATATATTGATATTTTGTTCAAATACAAAATTAAACTTTTTCTTGTAGGATTTTGCTGACACAGCGAAATTGTTGGCGAAAGAAAACGTGGACCGGGACGCCCTGTTGTTGTACGCCCGACAGGCAGCGAACTTTTCAACGAGTTATCAAATGGTGAACATGGAGTTCGCGGTGAACCATTACGGTCAACCGGATGTGGCGATGTTTGACTTTACCTCAATGTACGCCGCCGAAAATGCTAGTCGTATTTTGGATAGACACGGTCATAAACTGCTCATGCTGTTAGTCGGGGATAGTTTATTGGAGGTGGGTGAAATGACGGGATTCAGATTAATTCGATTAGTCAGAAGGAAATGACCATTTTTACGTCGTCATCGTCCATTAAATGAACGGAAAAATATATATTCTCCTTTTATTACCTTGATTATTTCATTTCGACAATTATTCTTCGTTTGACTTTGCTGACCTTTTATTGATATCTACATTGCTGATTTAATTTCAATGGCAAAGTATTTCATTTTGCAGCCAAATTGAACTTATTTCCTCAAACAAAAACAATTACATTGTATTGATTTGAAAATTAAAGTGATTTCTGTTTGGCAGCCCTTTTGGCCTACCGGATCTGGATGTGCGAGAGGATTTTTGAGTTCGCTCGACGCTTGCTGGGCCATTAAAGGTTGGGGTGGTTTGTTAACACCGTTAGAAGTTATTGCAGAACGAGAGTCCATTTACAGGCTACTTGGACAAACCACACCTGAGAATCTCAGTAAAGACTGCAGTGCTTATACACTTGATCCACATAGCAGGTGGGTCAAAACAATTTTTCTGTTTTACATACAAATTGGTCAATAAAATTTGATTTAATCTTAAAAAAGTATTCAAATTTATTGAGCATGAATGAACTTTATTAAACGAATCAGTCTGTCGATTTTAAATAATATTTTGTTAGAAAAAAGCGTGCTTCTCAGTGTGGATCACGTTTCTTTCAAATGAACCATTCATTGTCATTGATTTTTATTGTTATTAAGAAAACGTCTCTGTTATAGGTATCCCAACTTGAATGCACGCTCAGTCACCCCACTCCAAGTACAAAGTCTCCTTGATACCGATGATCCGGAAAGTATCAAGAAACCTCCCGTTCACACTACTACGGTTGATGTACCTAAAAAACGGCGACGAAAAGGTTTGTCTTACTTTACAAAGAATTCATTCGTAAATCGTCTTTTATCTTCATCAACAACCATTTCATAAAGTCAAATTATATTCTATCAAAAAAAAAAAAACAAAACAAAAAAAAAGAGGAAAGACAATTTAATTAAAAAAAATTGCTTTAAAAAGAAAGTTTAATTTGTAAAATACACCGGTACGTAAACTACGCTCAATATTTTTTTTATTCAGAAGTTGAAATTTTATTAGATGATGCCCGACGTGTGAAAGCAGTTAAAGAGGAGCCCAAAGAGTCGAAAGAAAATAAAGGTGAAGGGACTTGGGTCGGTCGGCTCAGACCCCGGATTACAAAAAATGTGTAAAATATTAATAAGTTGACGTGTTTCAAATTAATTTTTAATCATTGAAATGAACAGTTTATTTATAACAAATCTTTTTACTAATGTAATAATATTTATATATTGTATCACACACACACAACATTCTTAAATCAAGTACGTATGTGTTGTTTATAATAGCGTAATTATTTATATATATATGACTTGCTCGAATTGTGCATTTACACGTCTCCGTAGAATCACGTGAAAACAATTCTGTATATAACTCGTTGAGATTTGAAAATATTATTTATGTTGTAACAATGGTACTGAAATAAAATATTAAAGTTTTAATTTTTCTTCAACAATATAAATTAACAAAAACCTTTTTTCTTTTTTTTCATTGTATTTAACAAAACTGCAAATGAACCTCTTCGTTCGAAATTAATCAAATTAATGTCCGACGCAAAGGTCCGAAGGAATTTATAATCAGTCTATGATTAGACAAGGTCCAAGTTGTCAAAAAAAAGTCAGATTTGAAACACGATATTTGTGTTTTAATTTCTGCAACCGCACCAACTAATTCAATTTTCTCGTAACAGTCCTTGATTGGGTTTCATTATGTGTAGCTCTCTCACATTTCAATGAAAAAGTTAAGCGATTAATAATTTGATTTGTTTGCTTATTGTTATAGATACACAGATACATCCAGACACATTGTTAGATTGGCTGAAAAGGCAGGTTGCGCTTTACGATACCGTCCAAATTCATGACATAAGCACATCCTTCAAAAGTGGATTGGCTATTTGCGCCATTATTCACAGATATAGGCCTGATTTAATGGACTTTCATGCTCTCAAACCAGAGGAAGTTATGAAGAACAATCAACTTGCTTTTGATATATTAGAAAAGGAATTAGGAATACCTCCGGTAATTTTAATTTTTTTTAAATGTCTATATAGAGAAATCAATTTTAAAAAAAAAAAACATTTATAAATTGTTTATTTCTAATAATTTATTTGTTGTTTTAGGTAATGACTGGTACAGAAATGGCTGAATGTGAGATTCCGGACAAATTAACAATGTTTTCGTATTTAACACAAATATATGAAGCATTCCGTGGTGAAATCCCGCACATAAAACATCCAAAATTAGTGGTAAATATTATTATGTAAATAATGTTTACAAAAAATGTAGGAATTAAAATTAATTTTTGTTGTCTTTTATTCATTTTAGGAAACTGATCTTGAGCCTGAACGACCGAAATATACAAAAGAACTGAGTCAACTTACGCCTGAACAAAAAGCTCAATTCCTCGGACACTTTGTGAAAACGGACAGCGGACTGCGGGTCTCGAGACACTCGAGATCTCGCATAAATGATCACTTGTTTACGCCCACCGAAAAGAAGAACCTTCGAAAGCGTCGTAGCACTGAAAAAATGGGCGCCACAGTGGTGAGTAGCGAGAACTTGAACATTTTGATCAGATCATTTTACATTCTCAAGCATTACTGAAAAATTGTCAGGACTTTTGAGAGGTGGAGATATATTGTCATTGTACATTTTCGCGAGTTTAAGTTTTAAGCGTATGTGTGTAAGCACTTTATTATTATATAATGAATAAAAATAGTTTATAAAATGACTTTAGACGATTCGTTTCCCTGACTGATTTGGGTCTTGTGAAAATGAAGGAATCAAAAAAATCAACTTTTTTCATCACTAATAATATTATTATTTTGACAAAACTCAAATCTTCTCTTTCTTTATTTTGTAATTAATAAGCCCACCTCTGACAAGATAAAACATTTTCTTCATCTACTTATATCTTCATCATCTTCTTCTTATAATAACATCAAACAAAAAGTATAGATGCATCTGGAGACGAAAATAAAAAAATCGCTTTCTCAGCACAATATAAAAAAGTATTACGAATGTGCTTTAGTCCTGGCGGCGGATGTTCGAAGCTGTCGTGTGTCGAAGAAGTTTCATATTCGTGCTAATCTTGTCCATCGGGCTCATCGCGAGCACAATCAAACGAGGAGAAATTTAATTTTACATCGTGCCCTCCCTACGTCAACGACAGTCAGTTATTAAATACCTCTTGTTAATTGATCACAAATTTAGTTTATTGTATAGCACTCGAAATCAATAATAATAAATAATAACTTGAAAATAAAAGTCCAATTGAATAAATAAATTAAAAAATTAATCATTTCTTTCTTCTAACTCATATCGCATGTCATTGGCGCGGTCATGTCGAGGCTGACCGACTCACTAACCAAGCAAGTTTTCTTCTTAAACAATTTTGTCCGCTATCATTTTTTTGCTATAATTAAACAAAAACCGAATGTGAAGGAGGAAAGGCAGAAAAGACTCGAGGAAATAGAAAAGAATCGAATTGAACGCATGAGGAAGCGTCAGTATCTGCGGAAAATGGCGACACAACAGTTCTACAAGAGCATGCAAATGCTGCAAGCCAACGCGAAGAGAGAAAAAGACGAACCTTTTGAGGATTACTCGATTTTTTTGTACCGACAAACGGCTCCTGATTTCAAGGACAGGGTTAAAGACCTTGAGCAGAAAATACTTTACCCAGTAAGCAATTAGCAAAACGGATCCAAAACGTGTGAAAACTTTTATCCTCTTTTGTAACCGAGAGTTCCTTTTTTTTTTTAATCAAAATATCTGTGCAGATCGTGTGTTGTCAGCATGAAATTAATTCCGATTGTTGTTTATGATGTTGATGCAAAAAAGAAAAGTTTGGACACAATTTTATTTGTATAAAAATAATTGTGTCCAAAAGCAGTCCCTGTTGATGTTCTCAGTAACCCAAAGATAAATTAACAAAAGAAATTGTTGGTGAGATGAAAATACTAATTGTTTTTCTCCAATGGTTTTTATTAATTTTGTTGAGTCTTGTTTGTTTGTTTGTTTGTTTTTTAATTGCTGTAAGATTCTAATGCAAGGTATTTGGTTTTTCAGGACAGAGAACCAAAGATGCACGCTGGTCATCATCGGGGTGAAATTGATGAAGAATTTTCCGGAAGAATCAAGAGTATGGAAGACAAGCTCAAGGGAACGACACCGTCTGAGAAAAAACCAAAGGACCTTCTACGTGCTATAGGTATTTTTTAAAATTTAATTTTAAAACATGATTGTAAAGACTAGGCTCGTAGATTTGGACATAATGAATAGGGTCATTGCTCCAATGAACGAACACTTTTCCATCTATTTATTAATAAATCTTGATAATTTATTTATAAAAATCTTATTAACGAAGTCAAAATAGATAGTTTATACATTGAAGCTTAATAAATACTTGTTTTTAATATTTATTTATACCATATATTCAATAAAAATTAGTTCTAAATACGAGATGCCAGATTGCACCAGTGAATGAACACCTAAATGCACTGAAATATTGTATTCAATTAGATAAAACTGTTCAAAATATGTCGTTTTTGTTGAAATTTTATTTTACTAACACTTTTTATTGATACTGTACATTCACAGGTGAGTGTTCATTCATTGGTACATTTACCCTATTTCGAATATTTTTAATTTTTGAATAAATTCGAATACTTCAAATGACTTCAAATCATTGAAATAATCGAAATGTTTGAATAATCGAATACTAAACATGGATTGAATTCAACCCCACAGCTCCAATTTTTACATAAACTTTATTAAAATGTCTTGTTAAAATGTATTACTTTACACAAATGCATCCAAATGTGACTATACTTGATTGTAAGAGTAGACCCCTACTTAAAGCGGTTAAAACAACTTAAAAATATTTCAAAATTCAGAAAACTCGAATAATATTAAAAAATATTCATTTAACTTTGAAGTTTGAATATAAATCCAAATATATTTGAATAGTCGGCAAGCCTATTAATGATTTTTATTTTTGATGTTAGGTAAAATTGAAAAGTCTGACTGGAATGTAAAGGAGATTGAGAAAAAGATTGAGGAAAACAAGATGGGTCGCGGTGTGAAACACGACAGAGTTGAAAGAGTGCCTAAGTGGAGTCGAGAGCAGGTTGGCTAACAAATGAGAATAAGTTTGTGCTTACAAAATTATGGTCAGATTTCTGTATGCTTTATTCAGTTTTTAGCTCGACAAACGAAGATGGAGAAGAGGGGCCGGGATGCCAGGGAAATCGACAGTAAGTACGCAGAATTTGACAATACCCTCAAGAATATTGACAAGAAGATCAAAGAGGGTAACGCGCTTGGGCACAATAAAGTGTCAGCTATGGCTGAACAATTTGCGAATAAAAATCAAGACGCTGAACCCAAGGTGCAAAAATCGGTAATTATCATCGCTGCTCAAATTATCACACTCACTTAGACAAAGTTGGCATTATTAGAAAAAAACTACAAACATACATATATAATTCGCTTCAGTAGCCATTACATACACGTAAATATTGAGCCCTTATTTTTCACCTGCATTATAATTATTTTTGCATGAGTTTGTTTAATCACTAATTCAGTCAGGATAATATGCATCTTTAATAATATAAAACGTATCATCTGTTTAGAACTGCACTATTTGGGTCTTAACTCTCATGCCGATCGAATTTAATTTGAAAAAAAGAAATGACATTAACGTTCTTAATAAGAGTGACAGTTTTCAAGCATGTTGACATTGTATTTAGCTTTCAATTGATAAAAGATACAGTGATTTTTGAATATTGATGATTAATGATCTTTAAACTTGCAGAATTCAAAGGCAACAATAACCTTTCCGGTGCAAAAAGTATCGGAAATATGTCATTTTTGCGACAAAACGGTGTACCTAATGGAGAAATTAAGTGCCGAAGGAAAATCATTTCATAGGGGTTGCTTTCGTTGTGAATATTGCTCAATATCATTAAGGATAGGTAAGAAAAAAAAAGATAATTGTTCATATTTTTTGTCAGAAAATTCAAAACTTGGAATTTTTATTTTTAAATATTATTTTTATGCTGTTCAAAAAAATTCATAATGAATTTGCTTTTTTCTAGGACATCACACTTTTGATAGAGAACAAAATGGCGGACGGTTTTATTGTACTCAACATTTTGGTCTTCCGGGAACTATGAAAACGAGATTAGAAAGAAAACCTTCCGGGAATATCCCTTCAACAAACAAAGAAAATATTCATTTGAATGTACCCAATCATGTAAAATTAGGCGACAAGGTATGTTTCATCTCATTAACATTTTTGTTTTTAATCAATAAACAATGGAAGTAACAAAAATAAATGTTTTATTTAAGAATTTAAATGATTGGTTTTGTAAATTTGTACATTAGGCTTAATGTTATTCTTTAAATTGTATTATAGGCAAAATCGGGCGTTTCTGGATTAGATTTACTTGATAGAGGTCAGACACCAGAACGAATAGAGTTTGAGAATTTGGCTGGGGTTTCGGATACCGAGGAACAGCGGAGTCAAATGGATGAAGATGAATGGACTGATCGTAATTTTGGCGCGTCGGCCGCTGAAATGGGTTCTAGTGATGAAATTTCGGATATGAGGTACTTTGTGGGACTTCAATTAGTTGAAAGAAGAAGACAATATTAAAGGAAATCACGCTAATAAATTTTAATTTCTAATTAAAATGTATCAATTTTGAGTAACTTTATTTTTAACTCTGGCTCGTGAAGTGTTTAATGTTGTCTATTGTCTTCATTCCAAGATTGTTATCGAACTCCAATTATCGAGAACATTATTTTATCTTTTATTTAAAAAAATAATAACATTGTCTGCATATTCTGAATAGTTTATTATAATCTTGGTAATATATTTATACAGCGATTCAGACGATGATAACGTCGTTTATGAAGAAGCCATTGACCAGCCCTTGACAAAAGAAGGCACTCTTGAACTGGCAAAAAATTGGACTCTTCGTTACTCTCAGCCTTACACCAATGCCACTCAATCTGATACCGGAAGTGATGAATATGAAGATTCCAGCGATGACTACACTAGTGAAGGTAAATATTTGTAAACTTTATGAAGACGTAATATAATATTGAAAAATATCTCTGAAATACTTTGAAATAAAATTATTGTGAAAAAAAGTAAACATTTAAATATAACAATTTTGCAGAGGAGGAGAGTGCAACGGCGACTGAAGACGAAGAAGACGTGCGTGCTCGAGAGCTTCGCAAGCAGGAAGTGTGGCTGAAAGTGCCTCCACGTAGTTCAGACACGGACTCAGGTTCAGAAACCGAGGTGAAATTTTTGTTTCATTTATCTGATTCTGATAATAAGCAGTCGCAGCAAACGAGTAATTCAGTTTGTGACATTGTTTCTCCTTTGAATAATGGGGTCAATGGAGACGCATTAATTATTGTTAATAGTGAAAATTGCAGTGACGTTGAAAAACCCACCGAACTCGAAATAAACGAGAAAGTCCAGTTGAACGGAAAAGTTGAGTCAAACGAGAAAGTCGAAATAAACGATGATGTTGAAATAAACGATAATGTTGAAATAAATGAGAAAGTTGAAGTGGAAGAAAAACTAAATTCAAATGAAAAACTCGATTCCAATGAAAATCTTAAACTAAACGACAAAATTGCATCAAACGAGAATCTTGAATTAATCGAAATTCCAAAACAAAATAACAAATCAGATTCTCTGCCGGACGCGATCCCAAGTTCACCAGAGTCAGTTCAAAAAAAGATCAAACCCGACGACAACTTGCCGGACCTGATAACGTCTTCCCCGAATCTGAATCGACGTTCCTCCGGCAACTCCGTATCCGACCTTAATCTCCCTTACGAAACGGTTTCCAGTACCTTTTCGTCCGAGGACGAACTGCTGTCATCGCGAAAATTGCGAGTTAATATGACTCCGATTGTCGTGGTGACCGCGCCTACTCCGCCGGCGGAGACCAAACACAAGCACGTGTTCGAGACCACCGAACCACCTAAATTCGACTCATTCGAGAGTCTAAAACTCGAAGTACGTCAGCGTAAGGTGAAAAACAAAACTCCAATAGACGAGCTGCGACAAATGCCAAAAGAGACTGCGCGTGCGCAGATGAGTAAGTACTTCGAGGCCGCGAAACCTGCGAAAAAAAGTCCTGAAATTGCACGACGACCGCTCACCGAAAACGAGGTGAAAATCGTCGAACTCGATATCAAGCCGAAACTTTCGGACAAAGTCGAGGTAAAAGACTTGATGAAGTATTTCAATAGCAGTAATTTTTCGATTCAAATTCCGGAAACAATTGTCGACGATGTTGAGTCGGAATTCGAGCGAATTGAAGAACAGTGTAAGTTGGACGAGCGTTTCGTTCCGCAGACGATCAAAAAGGTCGAGAGGGTGGCGCTGCTACCGCGAATCACCGAACTACCGAAACCAAAACCACCACCTATCAAAAAGCCGCCGAGGAAATTTGTTAATCGTGCAGCTTCATTTTCCACGGCAAATGATTTTAAAAATGATGCGTTTTTCGGGACCAACGGTAAGGTAGGGGGCGCTGCGATCAAACCAACGACTTCTGCTGAGAATGTACAGAAGGTGTGGGTGGTTGAGCGGGACATTATTGCGGACAAAATGAACGGGATTGAGTCGCCCAGGAGGCCCGAACGCAAGCGCAGTTTGAACGATGTGTCAGCGCCACCTGGTAGCGATAAAATTAAGTTAGATTCTAAGTTGAACACGCGAAAGAACGGCGACTCCAAGGTCGATCGTCGCGGTTCTTTTAAGACACGAGTGAAACCAAAAGACAAGTGTGTTGTTTCATAAAAGGGAATTCTTTTTTTTAAAATTATTTTTTGTAAGGGGACTTTTAAGTTATTTACGATTATTTTATTGTATGAGATGTTATTATTATATAATAAATAAAGAACGAGTTGAGAAAGTGATGGCTGATGGTGATATGAAATATTCTATATGTCCGTCCCAAAGCCGTTTACTCAAAGGTAACGATTGAATTCGATTTGTGAATGCAGTGTTACTCGACTAATAATTTTTATTAACTCATTTTTCGTTTTTTTGTTTCTTTCATCATTTTGTCGTGTTTTCTATTTTTATTTCTTGCTTTCGCTTACAATTCTTATTGGCCTGTTTTTTTTCGTTTTTATTCATTTCTTTCGATTACCACCAGCCAAAACTTTTTAACATCTCGTTGCTTGATCTTTTTTTACTTAACTTTTCGTTTGGAATTGATCTTTTACTTTGTCTTTAGTCTGATACAACTTTCTATTTTGAGCACTTGTGACGTACTAACAGTTATATTTGGGTTCGAGTGTTTTCAGACAAAATATTTTATACATAACATTTAAAAAAAAACAGTATTACATGACAGTTTTACATACAATTTTGAAGATTTTATCACATTTATAAAAACTAAACAATTTTTTAACTAAGGAAAGTTGCTTTTTATAAGATTTCGATTCTGGGACAAAGTTTGTTATAATTCCAAATTGCACCATTAAATACTGCCAAACAATTTTACAAATTTAATTATTTTAATTTGTTTTATTATTACACTAATTTGCACTCTTTAACAGTACAATGATTTTAAATTTTATACTTTTAAATTTAACGGTAAAGATTGGCAGTTTCAATAACAAACATTTAAAATGAAACTTTGTTTTACTTTCTTTTTTTTAAATTTATTTTCTTTAAAGAAATTAAACTTTTAATTTTTTTAATAAAAAAATTGTTGTCTGCCTACTTTATCTTTTAGTTCAACCAAATAAAAACCTTTCTAATCTCAGTCTCAATTTATAGGTTGCCTCGAACGACGAGTCTTCCGAGGAAAGCGAAGAAAACTCGGCCACCGAGATATCAACCGATTCGGAATTCGAGCACGATGGTACAACACCCACCCAGCACGAAATTCCCGAGATCACGATAAACGACGCTTTCGTACGTAAGACCCGCGGCGACTACAACGAGCCCAAAAAGGTCAAAGTGAAGTCC
>JABFPM010000429.1:2048-29164 GCA_022817325.1 Idris sp. 1 HC-2018 | reverse complement strand
TAAAAATTAATTTTTTTATAAACAAAAATAATCGTTTTGACTAAAATCAAAATTGTACCATAAACTTTAAAGAATTTTCTATCTAAAACTATTTTTATTATTGAAATTCATTAAACTAAATTAACAAAATACTCATTTTAAAAAAGTATAAATTGGCTCTACGCACCCGATTTGGGCTTTGCCTAGAGCCACAGTGTTTGTTAATAATTATTTATAAAAAAAAACTTTTTTAAAGTAAAAAAATAAAATAATGAATTGTTAGCTATTGGTAATCGATTAATTTATAATAATTAAAGCACATGCTGTTAAGTTTTGAACAATTATTGAACAGCCCGACACTCTTCTTTTAATTGCTACTTTTTTGTTAAGTTTATTAAATAAATTTTTTGTTAATGAAAATTTGACTACTTGTTATAATTTAAAATTAATAAAATTTAGACCGAAATATCGAGAATACTTTTATCGAAAATAAACAATTCAAAAAAATAACGTATTTTAAAGGTGATTTTGAGGCCAACCTGTAGTGATTTTCGGGTGAACGTGGGGTTAATTTCTAATGAATGTGTAGTGTTTTTGGGATGTTTCTGGAGCGATTTTAAAGTGATTTTTAGAAATTTTGGGGCAATTTTATGGTCATTCTGGAATATTCTATTATCTAAATATTCTTTTATATAACTAAAAAAAATCTAATTTTATTTGAACGACTCATACAGCTATTAACATACATCCTCTCAATCAAATTTAACTACTATTTTTTCAATAAAAAGACACAAAAATAAATTTTAATTATATGTCATTGCTCACTGTACTTGGCGCCGATTTTTAAAAAATATTTTCTTCTTCACCATCAGCTAAGAAGATTTCAAAAAACGTGAAAATCTGATAAAAATTTGTCTAAGATAAGGGAAATGTAGAATTGGTAATTTTTTAAGTAATATTAAAATGTGAAAATCTTAATTTATTTTCATCTTATGTCCCATAATGTTATTCTGAACACAAATATGGAATTTTATATAGGCTTTATTTATTTTTTCCTTATCTTTTTTTTCCATTTATAAAATACATTAAATTTGTTAGTTATATATAATCTATTATCTACTATTCATTATCTATTCTATTATAGAATATTTAACGAAGTATAATTATTTAATTTTATTAATGTTTTTTATATTTTATATGAAATTCTTAGCTTCCGTTGAAGATATGATTTTTTTATGCAAATATCTTTTTTTTGCCAAATATTCATTAATATAAATTTTTGTTTGAATAATTGCAATGTTTACATTTAAATATAACTACAATTAGTCGCTCGTGTCTACTTTTGTATTTTTTTTTATTTCTGGTTTTGCCTTTTTATTATGTTCTAAAGTCGCACGTCAAGAGCCAAGATTTATGGAAAGGTGATCCGGATATTTAATTCTCGTTATTTCGTAAAATTGCAACCCCTGTTGCATTTTGTAGCCGTGTTCCGTGACGAAATCCATGTCAGACTGTCGTCGCCCGACCGCAAGCACAAAAGGATCAGTGGTACACATGATGCTGAGAATGTATTTAGCATGTTTTGCCTCAAAAGCAATGTCCCTTCAAGGATAAAGAGTCGTATACAAAATCTTGTCTGCTCATTTCGTCGGTTCTGATCCCATTTTTTATTTCTCTTTATTCGTAAGAAAAACCGCGTGTACATTTTGAGAAAACAAAAATTGATCCAAGCAAAAGTGACTAAATAAAAACAAGATTTGACAACAAATTGTTTTGCACGTATATCTGATTTCTGTCAATGTTGCGTGCAATTTCTGTCCACTTTTTCTACACGCGTACAATGTATATTTCAATTCTCCGATTACCGTGCGATATCCGGCCACATATAAAGACGCAAACCCGTATACTTGTAAGTGACCATCGAAAACTTTTGCCAAAGAACAAGAAGGAGAAGAAGGAATGAAAACAAAAATGATTTATCTGAAAATGACGAAACGAAATTATTATATATTTATTTTTTCACAAAATAATTAAATTTTGTTTTTTCTGCTTTTGGTTGTAAGATATAAAAACAGCTGAATTTAAATTATACAAATTTCGTAAAATAATGTATTTTTAATGGATAATAAAAATTGCAACTATGTTTTTAACTGCAAAAATCTTTTTTGATTTATAATTTGTGATAAATATTTTTGGTTTATATATTCTGTAAGAAATTTATTTACTTTTCAGGTAGCTAAAAAATGCGTAAAAGCCGGATATGAAATGCATTTTAAGTTTGCCCCAAAAATCCAAGATATGCTATAACTTTTGTATTTTCCTCAGCTCAATGTAGCTGAATTTTTTGTAACAGGTAATGTATGTGCATAATTACCTCGCTTTCTTGTCAACGCTGCCAGATAACAACGGCATGCAGCGTGGGCGAGCAATCAAGCACCAAACGATGGAGTTCGATTTCTGCAATGCAGCCACCGTTTAGACGATTCCCTTGTTTCATATGACATTTACGACGTCACCTACGATTTGTGAGAATTCCGTTCACGATTACGAAAGGCCTGATAACAAAAAAAAAGAACCTCAACATAAGACGTTAAACCTGGTGTCAAATAATAGGAAATATCTACTTCGAATAATATCATTCAAGATTTGATCTTGGCAGAACAAAAAATAGACATTCTTCTGCGAGATTAAATTCACTGAGAAAGTCAACATAAATTTGATTTTAATGTTTCACGTTTATGAGTAATAAAATAACAATCTATCGAATGCTATTTTAATTACCTTTTTATTTGCATAGTTATTGAAAAGATGATAAAGCTATTATATTTTGTTATTTTTACGGAAATCTGATTAAAAAGTGTGTATGATGAAAAACGATACAAGTGAATAATCGTGCAGAAATTTCAAACAAGTAAATTTGCGTCGAGAAAGTCGGCTTGGCTTGTTTCTCACAGGGTTATTGTTTCAATTCGTAAATAATAATTCGATCTCGGAAATTCCATTCCTCGATTCCTCTATTGAGCCATGATGTGTATAGTAGTTATCGAATTCGAAGCGCGGGATTGGAAATACGAGTGCAAGAACAGAGTGGCCTTGTTCCGATGACGATTACTCATATATTAATCACGTCACATTATACAACGCACTATATCCAAGAACATGTGTACTCTTTTGCGGTGCATCAATTTGGATCAAAAACTTTTACTTCAATGTATAAACAGAGAAAAATTTCTAAACTCTCCCTGTTTGCAACAGTTTTCCAAGAAACTCCAAGACAAACCAATTTTTGTACAGTACACAATAGATACTAAAGTGGTTCTATCTTGCAAAATAATGATTACTTTATTTAGCAACCATTTATTATAACACTGAAAGGTATTCAATAAAATTTCAAACCCTGAATTTATATATATATCAACTGGGACGTTTTTTTTCAGCAATAAACCATACATTTGTGTACGTAACTTTTATATTTATCGGGGTCATTACTTATGCAACAAGGTAAATATTTGCAAAGTGAATGGATTTTTATCAGTGCCTCAACTTTTTCTTCTTTTGTGCTGTACGTTCAGGTGCGATATGGGCAGCTACATAAATTTCTGGTATCTCGAACAACGAGTTTCACGCGTGCCTTTGTATACGCGTGCATGTCTTGGCGCTTAATATAGGCATTGGGAGCGTGTAAGTACATATCGATCTTCAGTGCCCGGTGCTTAGGAGTTTCGTGTGGGCAATCACCTTGCCTGCGGGTGTTAATGCCGATCGGCAATGCGACATCGCCCCTCTGCGACAGGTAGCCAAAGACACCTCCATTGTTTATAAAGGCCTTTCCTTGATTGTTCAAACGCAATCGATGGCAACTTAAATTAACTTTAAGTTGCATCGCAACATGCACAGCAACACACTATTTCTTTTTATATTGCGTAACAGCAAGTTACATTCATTAGATCTTTGTGATTAGTTATGGCTCGGTTTTGTCACAAGTGTAGTTTCAACATCTTTTATTTTCAACGCAACTACAACACCTCGTAGTGGTATAGATAGAGTTATAGATGCCGTTAACTTGTTTTCGTTTCGATTAATGAGCAAAAATTATTTGACATGTTAAATTTCTTGTTTTTTAATTTACATTGAAATAGCATATCTAAATAAACAAAAATTGTTGGATATGTATGTGTGTGTATGTTAGTTTGTACAATAATTCATCCCTTCACATAAGTTTTGTTAGTTTTCAAGCTCTCTTCTTGTGCTCCATTGAAAACCACTTCTCCCACCAAAAATTATCATTTGAAACACTTTAGTCGTCCGTGTGTTTGAAACTGATAAATCACTCATGCCCGTGCCCTGATTGCATCTCGTTCTATTGCATTTTCCGACAGCCTTCCGGAAGCCAATGTTAACGTGTTGCGACTTCTCACCCCGGCGTCCGATTCCGCGAATGCAAATCAGTCGATAAATCAGGCTACAAAGACATTTCGACTGCGATCCATTATCGGCAGCTGCCGATACATTTGCTCGATGGCGATTGCTCGTTATTTTCGAAGGGTTGAGCAGATGAGTCGAGTACTTGGAATAAGGAGTCAGAACAAAAAGGAAGATGGCACGAAAATGGACAGACGCAAAATGGGTAACAAGTTTTTGAGCAAGAGGTGTACCCCGTATTAAATAAACGTCACAAGGGGGATGATTTTCAATCGGTAATCAATGACGCATACGAGATTAAAAGCCAACGGAAAAAGAGATAGATCTAGATTCGCGGTACTGCCAGCAGCCAATCGGATCTGGTTCAAGGAATCCAATGGGAATTTGCAATGCAAATTAGGCGCACTGGGTTCCCGATGAACATCGCGCGCACACACACACACACACTGGGAGACACTTGTGTGTGTCTTTTTTGTTTGCTTTCAAATCTGTCTCATTCACTTTTTTTTATCTCGCAGTTGTCTCTTTCTCTCTGCTTTTCCTCCAACAACATACAGCCGATTATTTAGATATGCAGATGCACCCTTTCCTGCTACCGATCATTCCGCGTTGTATGCCTCCTCGCTTTATGGTGAATCGAAATTTATCGCCGACTTCGTTACAGTTTTAATATTTCTCTTAATTAAGAGAGGTTACAACTGTTTTTTTTCTTCCAGGCGATTCTTGCTTTTCTTATTCATTGTCGTCGTTGAATCGATTCTTTGAAACATAAAAGCGTAATTACATTTGTTGAGTGGAAATGAGTAGTTGTTTTGTCTATTACGTGTGATGCGAGATTGATGAATAGATAATGACATCAATTTTGCATGAAATAAAATGGATGTTTGCAGATCTTAAAATCTAAATTAATTGACAATACATTTGAAGCCAAAACACCTGCTTTAAGTTATTTTACTTTCGTATTCAAGTAGGAAGTTAATTTTATTGTACAATTAACCCTCTTTAAAAAAACGAACCAGGAATTTAAATGAACTGAATTTTATAACAAAATTATTCAAAGTTATTTTTTAAGAGGATAATAAAAGTGATCGATGTAAAATATGTATGATAATTGAGAGCCCTAAAGCTGAATTATTTTGTCAGAAAAGAGTGAAAACAGGAGTGACTAGTGGCTGATTATGTTGGAGAAATCGAGAAATGCATATAAATACGCTATATAGGTATACATAATATATGTTATGTATCAGTGGCTCGTGGCTGCGGCCTGATTGTCGGCGTCGCGTCGCGGGACAAGCTTTGGAAATGATTCTCGCAGTGATTTATTGACACTGCCGCCCTAACTGAGCGCACAGAAAACTAATTTGCATATTCGCTTGAACGCACGCTGCAGAATATAATATGAACAGTTTTTGCGCGGAACGAAGGGTTATATCCTTGCAGAGGCTGAATAAGATCCAGCCAAAGGGGGACAAAGAGTTAAATGCATTATTTTAACTCAATATATTCGCGCGCCGAGCGAACTGAAATATTACAAATAATATGAAACATTATTCAATGATGACTCCCGGGTTTTTTATGTAAATCTCTTTTGCTAAGAAAATAATTCGTTTGTCGTCATGACGTTTATGTAAAATTTGATTTAGCAACGCATTGTGGCACGGTATTTTGAATTGAATTGACAATGAATGTTGCACTTTTATAGGAAATACCCTTTTCCTTCGACTCATTTTCATTTTTAATATTTATGACGACGGGCAAGTAATTTTTTATAACCAAAGTCATTAAAAAAAAAAAACAAACTTTTTTTAGTTTAAATTTCTTGAAACAATAGTTTCCATAACTTAAAATGCAACGTTACCAAACTATAGATAAATATCGAACATAAATCTTAATTAACAGATGTACATCACCTCTCGCAATGTGTTTTGATCTATATATAGCTCATGTCAGAAGAAAAACTAGCAGTCTCTCGAACCATAGCGTTTCTTCGCTGTACGCGTGAATGTGTACGTGTACCGTATAACGAGTAACAACTTTATTCTCTCATCGTGGGTACATTTTCATCAACACGATAAGTGACTCGTTTGAAAACAAAAGAAGTAAATCATTGAAGTTTACTTGTTTCGCGCCTTTTACCGAAAAGAAATCGCTAAATGACAATTTGTTGTTTTTATTATCATTACAGAATAATTGATTTAACTTTTTATTTTGAAAGGTTAATTTTTTTCAAGAAATTAATAAAGTTATATAATATATAATTTATAAAGTAAATATATTTTACTTTCAATATTTGACTGCAAATACGTTTGCATTGCAATTGTGCATTTGAATATTGAAAAGTCAAGACGACACGTACGCGTGCACGATGGCAAAAAAGCAGAATCTATACACGGGTAAGAAAGAGAACGAGACACGCGCTAACCCGGAACGCCACACGCATACACGATAATCATTCGGCTGTAAAATAAATTTATAATAATCTATACTGAAGTAAATTTCATATTTATTGAGTAAAATTTCTTGTCAAGTATAACGGAATTAATGTAGTTGTGTTCTCGTTTTATAAATAAACAGCAACTTTATTATTATATCTAAGTGGTTTCTAGTAAAAACAGGTTAAGTTACACAAAATTACCAATCGTTGACCGCTGTTTGATATAGTTATCAATTATATTTACTGTATACAATTATTTTTCATATGAATAGTAGATGCATGTACATTATTGTTCAAAAAATAAAATTTGAAAAACTAGAGAATTGAAATTCAAGATTTAGAGAATTAAAATTATACAATCTATTAATCAACCACTACGATTCTATTTTGCTAGTACAAATTCTATAATTAGAATCAATATTACATTGTCATTTTAATGGCAATCAATCACTATGATTAATCCTAGTCCTAGATATTTGAATCATTGTCTTAATTGCTGCTGAATTAACTGGTATTTGTCTGATTAAATTTTAAATATTTATGATACTGCATGTGGAGTTATTAATTGTACATTTAAACGAATCTTTTGACAAGATATTAAAGAAAAACATGATTTTTATTAAAAAACTTTGTTGTCGAAATTGTATAGTTTTACGAAACATTTTATTTTTGATATCCCAATCAAATAAACTTATATTTTACTCAATAAATCGCATATCTTTGTTTTGAGTAATTGTTGATATAAAGAATGCAAGATACAATTTTTTAACAGGTTTTTTGAAATAGAAGATGTATACTAATACAAAATGTCATTTGTGAAGCCTTTTTGCGATGCAACCATGTGCAGATCGCTTTTTGGGAATCCACTTGTTTGGTATTCTTTGGAAAGAACCCAGCCATTTCATCAATTATTTTTTAGTATTTTTATATTGTTAATTGATACCACTATTATTGTATTTAATTTGAAAATCAATTATTTATTAAAGAATCGCTACAAATAAGTTTATTTATTAGGCTTTCATTAAAACATATTTATGGGTTTAATTTAAACATTCAGAATTTATATTAATTGTCATTTCTTTAATTTATTTCTTTTATATCAAATTTTGTTGAGTAAATGTGACATTTCATTTCTTATCAATTTTATTAACAGTATTATCAAAATTAAAAAGTTAAATAAATCCATCTTAGACTAAAAATAAGAAAAACCTAAATAAATCATAAGAAAATACAGAATATTAACAAATAAAAAAATCTTGAAATTTGTCTTCATCAAATACTTAAACAATGTAAGTGTATAATTTTTAAAACGTTTTTCAAAATTATTCATACCTTTTACAATTTAAGCAAGTAATTATTTCAGTACCTTTCTTTCTTGTCAAAGCAAAGTTTTTTTTTAACTTGTAGGTTACTGTTTCTTTTAATCATAATTGAAAATTAAAATTATTTTTACGCTTATTTTGCAGTTACAATCTAAATTTTGTACAAATATTATATTTTCACTAAAATATGGCAGGGCTAAATGAGGATTCACTAGATGCAATCGTAACTAATCTTGTAAGCATAGGAATAAATGAAAGAGAATGGAGTCAACTTTCTAGTGATATTCTAAGTTGGTTTACATATTTTATATTATTCAGTACAATTCTTACACGGACAAAAATTCGCATACTAGCGGACTGCGACGAACAATGAACTAGACAGCGAATGGAATAATGTCATCAGAACTGCGAAAACGCAATTTTGGCTAAGTATTACTTTCATTCGCAGTCGAATTGATTGCCCTTCGCAGTCCGCTGCTTGCGATTTGTTTTCCGTAAAGATTCTAATTTGATTTTTGTCAAGAGCTCAGTAGTATAAAGAAAAAACTATTCTATAATACAAGTTTTATTTTGATTAATTCACTGAAAATAATAAATTGTCACTTATTTGAAACAGACTTTTCGAATTGCACTGCGCACTTCGCAGTCAAAACTGTTAAATTATTTTAAAATGTTCAGTGAATTCTCACGTTGTTCTCAGATAATTAATGTTTTTGATGGTTAATTATTATACATGAATACAAATCTATTTTTTTATTATAAATAAACGTAACTCACAATTTTTAACTTGTAATTTATTGTTCAACTTAATCTTAAATATGCTCTGCAATTTCGAAAGGTAAATTTTCAAACTCCAAAACTATTTCATGACAGTGTATCTTGGGTTTACCGATAATAATTCATTATATTCAGTGATGAGTTGAAGATCGTTTAGAATATTTAACTTTATTATCAAAATTTTGTCATTCGACAGTTTTCTAAATTTATCTTATTTAGTTTTTAGATGCATACTTTTTCATTTTTAACCGCTGTTAGTATGACATTGAAAAGTAGGAGACGAACAACCTTTACCAACTCTAGAAGATTTCATTACACATCTGAATTATATAAATCAAAGAATAGCACAAGTAAATCGTTTACAAAGTGATCTGATTTAATGGTAACCCATGATCCTGCAAGCTGGAATTAGGTTAGTAGTTACCATCAAGAAATATAAACTAAAAGTTTATAATATTTTTTCCGTAAATGGATGATAATGGTTTTTTATATTGGTATTTCACTTTGTACGGGATAAAAACAATTGCTTCTTTATGTTGTGAAAAATAGACATGCAATTTGAGTGAAAAATTGAAATATCCTGAGATTTTAATCGAAACGAAAAATACTTGCCAGGAAAAGCTCATTTTCGTCTATAATTATAATATAATTATATTATATATTATTGAGTCAATATTTACTAAATTCTAAATTTTTTTATTGTAATTAAGGGAAGTCACCGGTGAAATTTTAAGCCTATGAAAGAATTGATATTACAACTTTTTATGTATTTTTTTTCATCTAAAACACGACTACGCATTGAAAAATTTGTTAAAGTTATTAATTCCTTTAGTTTGTGTATAATTACTAAGTTGTGCATTTTCATTTTGAAACGAAAAATGTAAATTAAAACACTTTTTACAAGTAATTAATATTGTAAATAGCATATAAAAATATTATTTTATAAAATAGTTGCAAAAAAACGATAAAATGTGAGTTTAACTATATTCTTACAACTATTCTTATTTTTGAAAGCTTTTCCAAGGATTCTCAACAATCTCTCGCATTGTCTTGACAAAATTCCAGAAAATTTCTAATTTACGATTCTTAATCTGCAAAACTATTGGCTTAAACAGAATTTGATTTACGTAGTCATTTTCTATAAATAAACAAATTTCAAATTTAAGTATAGTTTCAAGATTTCTCGTACATTCTTTTATATAAATATATTATAATGTCACTGATGACTGAATGGAAATGATTACCCTAATAACCAATTAAAATCACTAAAATTAAACAGACTACTGAAAAATAAAGAATTAAATAAAAAAAGTAAGATATAGTTAAATATATTCGATAGTTTGCTAAATATTCTAAAAGGCATAGCCGGATAAGATAGTGAAAAATGCCCCTCAGCCGAATCGTTTCGTTTTAATTCCCCTAGAAAGAAAATATATTTAAACTATATTTCCCACACTTTCAGCTCTTAATACTGCTTATTAATAATAATAATAATAATAATAAAAAGTGAATTTTCGAAAAAAATGGTTTTTAATTTTTAGATGCGTTGGAAAATTCTGAAAAAATTAATGCAAATTATAAGTCTTATGATACACATCTGAGAATTTGTTTGGATTTTTTTGGCGCCAAATTTGAGAATAAAATAATACGTAATTTCAATACATTCTCAATATATGGAATTCAATTGTCAATATATTGACAATATGTTGTTAATATATTGTTAATATATTGTTTAAACTATTTAAATGTAATATTTGTTAAAATCTGCGTAAATGTAGGTTCAAGAATAAAATAATTTCGTAACATAAAATCATAAAATTATTTCATTTATCGGCCCAAAAAAATAATTACATTTAATTTTATTTTGACTCACCAAAGTGTATCTTAAAACTCAAAGGTCCGGTGCATCTCTACCAGTAAAGTTAATATGATTTTCATTTTTGAATATTTAAAATAATTGAAAGAAAACTTTTTTATAAGCATTATATTATTCTTAACGAAAATTCCTATCACACTTATTATGTACGCACAGTGACAAAGCAAATAAATGATGCAAGAGGGTGCATATTTTATCACGATGCATATTGTACATTCACGATTTTGCAATATCTACACTCTGACTCAACTTTATTCAAAAATATAATGACTAAAATCAATAACTATTTTAATACAAATTCTAAGTTCCATCATTAGAGTCTAAATTAAATTAAAAAAATATATAAAATCCCATAATATTTGTATACACTGTACATTATAAATCAAAATATATTGCATATAAATAAGTTTCATTTGCAATATCTGCATTACAAATTTAAAAGAATCAATTATAATGTCGATGTATGTACTTTGTTACATGAAATCGTATATGTATTTGATTTAATAAATGTTCATGGAAACGCAAAAGTATCATAGGTTAAAGCAAATATAAATAAATACGCAGAATGTCTCATTGTCTCTGTTAGCAGTTATTGGGTATTATACATTGATTTCAGATGCGTGCATAAGTGTGGCAGGAAAGTACGTTTCTGTTAAAGGTTGCGATGAACGTCTAATGTGCATCAACACACATGCGCGATCGCATTTGTATGTACATAACGTAGTAAATACACACGTTACGTATCACATCCACGCGCGAACGGGACTTGTCAAAGTGACAGTTTGATCGATATGTCGGCAACAAAGGCTTATTTGGCGTTTCCGATTTCCTATGTCTCTTTATAGGGTATAGGAGAATCGTCTGTTGACATTAAACAAGTACATTCATGGAAATAAGAGAATATAATGTTACCAAATTTGAACAAACGGAATAAATGATGGACTCTGGTAATCGAATATTAATTAATTTCAACTCTGTTGGCACAGTTAATGCATTCATTTATTATTTTATTTGACAGGAAACAAAATCTCAATTCCATATTGCATATTTAAAACTAAATATTGAATAATTTTTACATAAAAAGATAACATAAATGATAATAATAATAATAGAAAAAAATCGTAAAAACATAAATTTTACATAAAAAGATAAGGTGAATAAAAAATTAATAATAGAGTTGTAGAGAAAAACTGTCCGATATTTTAGTAACTCAAGTTTCCATGTGTGCAGAAATAATAAGTATTTAGTTTTAAGCAACGGGAAACAAGAAAGCACTCGGTGACCGTAATAAAACTGACGATAACGAAATTTTTATATGAAAAATCCTGCCGACGGGTTTTTCGTGTTAGCCGCAAATAAGTCACGGCGATCAATCGATAAGCAAGCGAATCACGTTTTGAATGACACACATGTTGCAACCAACGGAATGCAGCCATCGGTACTGGCCGTGTCTTTCGCGCGTGTCTTGTCAGATATGCGCCGCGAACACATGAAAATATTATTCTTTTCAACAGTTATACTCATTTTATCGTAGAAAGCGTTCACAGCGCACAATTACAACGTAAAATTTGTCGACCATCTGAAGGAACGTTTAAATAAACATGCACCACATACACGCGTGTATGAGCAAATTGCTCAACTCATTTCTTATCAGCGCATTTTGATTCCTCCATTATTTTTTTTCAAGAAAAACTTGGAAAATTGTGTATACACATATTTTATATGCTCAAATAAAGCAATTGTCTTTTGCTCCTTTCGTTATAGTTTCTCTTAATTGCGACATGTTTCAAGGATTTTGCGATTAATTATCAGTCGGCAATATCTTAGAGCGAGCGCTATTTCTATTTTCGTTTATCTCGATTTCTCGTTTTTCATTATCTGAAGTATCATGAGGGAGAAAAAGACCCCACCGACACGATTAACGCGTGTCACATGTCACATGTACAGCCATTCCATGCCACTCTCCAAGTAGGACAATAAGCGAGATAGAGAGGGACGAAAAAAAGGACATCTGTGCAAGACAAAAGATGAGTGTATATTTTCATGCATTCCTGTGACCGCAACGAGTCGGCCATTTAAAATTTTGTGTCTCGTAAAAATTTGCAAAAAAAAAATTACTCTTTATTCTGTGGAGGATGATTGACTACTTTGAATTCCTTTCAGTTCCTTTCAGCGCTTATTTTCAGTTGAAAATTATTACGATTAATTAAACTTGTTTCTTTTCTTTCAAATGTGATTGTACTCGAGACGAAACAATATCTGATACACATCTGTGTTGTAAGTAAGCATATATTCATAGAGTTTACGCTTATTACGTAAGTTATGTATCTACAAATCTCGGCTTGTACCGAGATAATGTTGATAGAATTGGCGCGCGTACAATTTTTATATGCTGGAAATTCTTCGAGTTGTCGTGTATATACAAAGTTGGGTGTGCCAACGTGTATGATCTGTCGGAGCCTCTTCGCCGGTACGGTTATGCATTTCATTCATGAACAAACGAAGCGTGCCTGCGGAAACGCGTACACGTTGTTGTCGATAGTATTTAAGACGGCAACAGGAAAACGACGCGAGAACGTGCTCCTTGCATCTGCCAACTTTGAATACCGATACGAGTTTCGCTTTGCCAAATGATCCCGGATACTGGAAATTCAATTTCAAGACAATCGTTTTTTTTATTTTTGGAGAATACATTGACCTTTTGCAAATAGAAAATTAACTTTTTTTCTTCTTCTTTTGAATTACATTTTATTTATTGGCACTTAAATAAAAGTACAAATATCGTAAAGTAAATTATATTTTCGAATCCAGTTTTACGGGTAATAAGAAAAAGTTGATTAATGGAATCTGCGGCCTTAAATTAATTATATCCCATTAAAATCAGAAATAATGTATTAAAGCAATAAATAGTTTGATGTTTAATCAAAAATTGGATCGTATGAAATTAAAAGAAAAAAGGAGAGAAGAGAAGAAATATAAGAGTGCCTTCGAGCCGTATCTCGTGTAATATCATAAGTTAATCTGAATAAGAGCTGGATTACATGTGAACAAGAAAATAAAAACAATTAACTTATACTATTTAGATTCGAAACGATGTTGGTGGTTTTAAATGTATAGAAGAATTATTATTTTCATAATACGCCAAATGGGGTATAATTGAGACTGCATTGTGAGGTACAATAATAAAATGTACCCCCTTTTCAAATTACAATTGTTTATATAAAAAAAATAATAATTACACATACATTAAGTTTATGAGTACATTTAAATTGTTATCATTTGAAATTGCTGATTTACACGATAAGGAAGATAAATTTTCATAATTTAATTGAATTTTTAATCCGAAATTGCTTAATTTTTTAAATTCAATTAACATATTTAATTTTATGTAGGTAATAATATATATGTTGATATCAACAGTTATCGAGAAAATTAATATGCCCATATTGAGTAAATGCACGTTGACGATATTTGGAATTCGGTGGCAGAAAACTGACCACGTATTGCTTTTATGTACTCGCGCGTGACCGTATGCAATGCCTATAAATTTATATCCGTGAAGGTGGGGCGATATGACATATTTTAAATTTTATTTTGTCCTCGTATGAATTAATGATTCATTTCAACGAATTATAATATATTTTTTACTTCAGTGTAATCGGTGCACCATATTAATTACGAAGTTGGACCAATTATTATTAATTATTTTTATGTTAATTCAAAATTGATGAACATTACACAAAGAATTTCATTTAACAACATCAATAATAATTGCAAAAGACTTTTTTTAAAACCTTAAGTACAAAATCATCAATTTCACTGGTTGATCTATCTCATTTCATTTATCACAAAATATCAATTAAAATTATAAATATGTAATTGGATTAATTAATATACAATTTTATTATAATCAAACGTAAACTGAAGTGTGTAAATTACAATGTAAAAGAAACTAATTTATGTGTTTATATTTTTTTACATTGTCATAGTTATAATTTAAAGTTTCTCACGCATTCTTGGAAATAATCAGTGTACTTTTTTGCCTATGCGGGATATACAAGCGTGAAACTTATGAGGTTGACGATTCATTCTTTGCTTATTAATCGATGCCGGATTAAAGACGACCTCCCTGTACCGGTTTGGTATATAATGCGATAAAATCGCACAGGCCACCAGAATTCCATTCCTATTAAAATGTAAAGTAAAGCGGCCCGATTCTGTTGTCCATTAATCGAAACGTTGTCGTATTCTTTCTTATTTATTTCATTCCCTCTGGTTGCATGATTTTCGCGACTAATCGAGCACGATCATTCGACTCATCGAGTACGACTACTCACTTCGATTTCAATTCTCGTCGCTAAAAGCATTTTTCATTTCATCTTGTTCAACAGCATCGTTTATCATAATCATCGTTACAGCATAAACAACAAAATTCAAGCAAAATGTGTACATTTCAAATTGATTTCTTGAGATTCAATTACAGTTTCATGATGAACACAAATAATATACAACAAAATAAAATAAATTCTTCACAAAATTATTCCAACAGTTGCATTGAAATTTATAATGTTAGCTCATTTTCTTTCACATATTTAATTTTGCAATATTAACATTATTTTAATGATTCATTTCCACGATTGGTATTGAACACACGTTGATATTATTCACTATAAATTCTATATGGAAGGCAATATAAAGAACCTGGTTAAGATTAATAATAGAATTCCTAATATTATTCTGGGTTATCGAATACACTTAATCGGCTGTGCATATTTATCTGCAAACAAAATGCGTAAATTTTTTTTTCTCCATTATATATTGCGTTATAAGATTCAATTATAATCTTAACTTTGATTGTATAAAAACAGTTTTAAAAATAAGTTTAATATTAATTTCACTCGAATATTGGTATTTCGAAAGTATTGCTCAAGCGGATACAAAGGTTGTTTGCTTATTGCAATTTTAAATTCTGCACCAGCACTAATTTATTATTTAATTGTGTGATTAAGAAACGAAGCCTTCGGTTGAGTTGCGACGAACAAAGGAGAAAGACTCGACCCGATCTACAATGGAAAGATTGGCGACACCTCATATACGCGCCTTTCTTCCACATACTTTGGTCATTCCACGGCGCACTCGACTGGGTAATAACCCATAAGTTGCACGTAATATATTATGAATACGATATACATATGTAGTATCCTGAAATTACTTCGTAATGCCAACTTATAAACAGTCATTCTTCTAATTTAAAAGATGGTAATAGCATGACCGTCGTAATTCATATGCGCAGTTAAAATAACTGTTTACCTTCTTCTTTTTTATTATTCATGCTCATTCAACTAAATGTTATAAAGGATTAAAAATCCGAGCGAGTTAATAACTATTTTGAAATAACTATTTATTTATAACATCGTGAATTTCAAGTCGTTCCGAAGGTGGACTTATATATAGTGATAACTATATTTTGCTTTCAGAAACCGGGATGTCTAGATTTGTTTCGGGAAATATATAATATATTCATTAATTTTTTCTTCAATTTATGATTTTGCAGTATATACATGCAATTTATGGTTTTTGAATTTATATTAAAACACAAGTAAATAACTTGACTGTTGTAAATAAAACTGCTTCAGAGAAAATTTATTGTAAGAGAATAAATAATTTATAATAAAAAATTATTGTAACAATCGAGAAGGAGTCTAATTGCGCTACTACAGCGTTTAGAAAAGAACAGTTTGGCGCAATAAATCTTGGCTCACTGAAAGCAGTACATATCAAAAGGTATTTTATTGTAAATTGAAAAGCAGGAGTATATTTTATCATTTTATCAGACATAAATATACTCGCGCTCCGAATACCTGTACTCGGTTATTGATACCGCGTTGTGGGGAGCAGGTCATCAGCAATGCAAACACTGTAATAATTTTGCAAACGCTGATAATGGTGTTAATGTTTGTGGTTACGATATTCCAGTTTTATCAAAAGGAACGTTCCTGCAAAGTATTATCGGAGTGTATCAGTCCCCAGCTAGCGCTGGCTCTTTATCCTGATTTTGCGGCGTTTCCTCGATCGATAAGATGAAATGTTATACTTGTGTCGGAATAATGCTAGGAATCGAGTGAAACTGCGCTAAATCGGGAATATCAGGCTTCCGCGAGATCGTTGCACAAGATTGTTCTGTGCGGTTGTAATGAAATAACTCTGAAGGGGCCCGCAGGCACAGAAAAAGATGATGACTGGAAATTGAATTTTTGTGTTGATTTGCATTTTGATGGTGCGAATTGTGACTTTTTGATGGGTTAATAAATTTTAAACTTACAAATTGTTATTGCAAGACAAAAAATCTTATAATTAAATTAATATTTTTTTCTATTCCTCTCTGATATAATGTATATTTTGTAAACTAGTTATTATTACAAGTTATTTTACAATGCTTGGAATAATTATTCTGAAGTTAGTTTAATAAACCTGAATAATATTTGAAAAGTTGATTGTGCAAATTATTATATGAAGATCAAAAAGTAAAGCGCAGAAAATGAATTGACGATAAAATTTCGCAAAGTGATCGGCATCGTATAATAAACAACGGTGAGTTGAAAAATTGGCTTGACAATAAAAACTTGTTTTAATTAAGAGTTTTCTTCGTGCAAAATGCAACGAAACCCGCGAGCTAACTAATCGATCCGCATTTAAACAACGTAACTCTCAAACATACGTGCATGTACAAATTATTACATACAATCTATAAGATCGAATGGTTATGGACGGTCTATAAAGAACGCTTCGATTCAAAGATTTGCTCACGGCAAATGCACCGAAGCAGATTTCGAGGTTACATCGTGACTCGGTACTGACTGTGGGGTTCACTCACGATGTTTAAGCGTGTTTCCTTGTCCCTTTGCTTTCGCTATTATCAACATTACCAAGTATTTTATATCGGGCCATAATTACACATTTATTGATGCCGTCAATTAAAATTTGTCGCGATAAATAATCACGACCGAAGACATTTTTTGTCTTGGCTTGCCTTTCAAACTGTGTGAATATTGTTTCGGGAAATTTTTGAAAGCGATTCACGAACGACAAGTGACTTCCGCCTCTCGTATCGATGCTCAAAACTATTAAGGAAGTCATCGAACGTTTCACAGCAAAAGCTTGTATGACGTAAACGCGCGAAGCGTCGTCGAACGACAAAAAATGTATTTCCGTTTGAACGTCACGTTGAAATGGAATATTAAAAGCGAACGAGGACGTCACGTAGTTTTTTTATGCGTGTGTGCGCGGCGCAATTCACTCACTGTCATGCGGAAAACAAAAACCTTCCACGAAATTTATTTTGCTCACTTTTAAGTGAGCTTTGAAGAAGCAAAAAAATTTTTTTTTTAAGTAAAAAGTCTTTACAAAAAATTAATCTTTTTTTTGAAGAGAAATTATTTACTCTTAGATAGATAGTAAATAGTTGCAATATCAACTTCGTTAAGTGAGTTTGCAGGGACAATAATTAATTATCCGAGGATTCGTTCTAAGAAGCAATCTAAATTAGCGTATATGTGCGTGCTCGCGGCACGCTTGACGATGTTGCCCGCACGGGCGTGTTATATAGACACGTATGATGGAACACTCTCAGGCCGATCGTGTTTCAAACCGCAGAAGGACTTAACTGGGCAACGATGGCATATATCTATATGTACACATTTATTTTTGCAGCATCGTCTTTTAGAGTTGGCTCCCAATTTTTATCTCATTTATTGTTTGTGAGAAATTTTGGTACACCTTTAATATATTCATATTTTTTAGATCCTTTTTTCTTCTAAATTATTGACCTGCTCTTTGGAATGTAAAAATACGCAAATAATTATACTTAATTTTTTATTTAAAAAACTTGAACTCTATTAAGTGAGGATATTTAATTTTTTTTTTCTTCAACGTTGTTCTACATTACGATGGAATGAAATTTTTTCCCAGTTTATTAAAACGTGACGAGCTAGTTGATAGATTACCAGTTTAATATCAAATGGCAATACAAAGAAACTCCTAGGTATACCATTATATCATTAGATGATGGACAAGATAAAATACAGACGACTGCTATTTGTGATGTTCTCAACGATTGGGATCTTTTGGATGTGGAGAAAGCATCGTGTTGCGAAACAGCTTCTAAACTCTGTGGCTTCATTTTTAGAACAATTAATCGAACAAAAATGCCTTTTTTTTCATTGTACAAAATGGCATTACGATGAAACTAGAAAAATTTCTTTATCCATTTATAATAGTAAATGAGGAGCTCATAAAACAGTGCAGTTTAGAAATTTGGAAACACAAAATTTCGTTCTGTATGTCGGTACCTTTTGTTTTAGCGGCACCAAAACGTTCTGTCCTCTTTTCCCGGTCGCACGCATTGCGTATGCAGTTTTCGCGTGCAGTGAACCTCACGCGACTCGAAAAGACATTTATAAAAGGAGGGAACGAGCAGATATGTCCGAGTGATTGGGCTGCTCATTGAACGTTAATCGCAAATAGAAGCTAACGGACTGTTCCATTTTAATAAGCATATACAAATAATTCAAACTTTGTCATACGTGACTTTTGTTAACTGAAAATAATTATTAATGACAACTTAAAGATTTTCAAGATAAAAATATGAATGAATTTCATAAAATAGTATTCCTGGTGAAAAGGTTGTTTTTCAGCCAATCAGTTTCTAGAAGGGTTGAAATATCCAGATTTCTCGAATGAGGAAACTGTGATCAGAGTTTGCGCATAGCAATGAACTTTTACGCCCTCGTATTTGGGGTGGAATAAGTCGTGAACAGACAACACCACGCCTTGTTGAGATTCTGCGCAACTTTTGGGGGTAGTTTAGTGGGGAAGAAATGGTGGGCGGCACCTTGCTGCTTTTTGCGGCGATTGCTTGCGAGATGAGCTCTTCAAATGCGCTGTCCGTGGGAATCCCAAAGTTCCATTCTGTTTTGCGCGCGAAAATTAGAATAATTCGATGATACGTAACTGTTGCGACCAGAAGTGAGCTCATTTGAATATTCGTATAATCGGAACGTCGTTTGGGCGGATCCAGAAAACAGAGCTATCCTGTCGCCGACACCTCGTTGACTAAGTTTACTAATCATCCGAAAAAGCACGGTCTTTTTTGAAAGCTTCGTTTCAAACTTAAGATAAATTTAGCCAACTTTCAACGATTAATTTGACTGCAAATTATTTTACTTTGATACTTCGTAAGTTTTAAAAATAGATGACTACCAAAAGTTAAAAGTTTCGAGAAGAAAGTAACTCTGGCAAAGTTTAGGCAAGACATTCTGAAAAAAATACTCAAGAGAATGATTAGCAACGGGATGTCTAAATATACTACTCTAATTAATAAAATATTGTACATATTTTAAAAGTTTTGAAAAGTTACTTAAGAAAACTTAAATTATCATTCATGAAATGATAATTAAACTGAATTACATATTTTCCACTATAGTTATAATAAATTATTTTTATATGAATGTAAGATGTTGCTAGTAAATATTTGATAATATATTTGTATTTGTTATTAACACAACTTCGCATTTAAAGTAAATTAGAATCATGATAAACAGAGCCTTGATATGTATAGGTATAATAGATAATAATGGTTGAATATACTTTAAAAAACATTGTTATTTATTCATTTTAATTAAAGTATTTTCCATGAACTGATAAGAAAAAATACTCCAATGAAAAAGTTTTGCTCCAGTAAACAGCTGATAACTTCTAATATTTTAATGAAAATATAACATGAAATTGTGGCAAATTACATTCTAGAGTTTACAATTCACTATACATAGAATTGAATATTTTTGGAGATTTTGTTATCAAAATATATAAGCAAATTTGTAACCTCAACATTCTTAAAATTGAACAGCTGATTTTATGATTAAAATTATGATTTATTATGATGGAAAAAACAGTAATTCGTTTTTAATTTCATCTTGCAAATAATTTAACTAAAAAAATACAGTGGATATCATTGTGATAAAAGGCATGTTGATATTCAATCCAGACTACATTCAATTAATATCATTGCAGTTAATGTTTCAATAATTGTCAAATTCAAAAGAGATTTCATCATAATATAAGTCGAAATGAACTGAAACTCGTTCTTAATTAGATCAATTGCTCTCAATCAATGGCATGCGAGTGAGATTATAAAAACTTTGAAATGTTATTGAATGTTCAATTGAAATTTTCTTTCTATTGTTAAATAAAATACATATACATTTTTACTCAAAGAAAATAATTTATAATAATATTAAACAAACAAAAGTTAACCAAATCGTATTTTTACATGTACTACAACTGTTTTCCATTTGTAAAGATACTTTAAAACACAACATATTCATAAATCTTGAAAACGGTTCAACATAAAAAAGATAATATCATTTATATATACCATGTGTGCGTACAAAAAATTAATTAAATAAAATCGAGTGACTTAATAAACTAAGCATTCTTCTTCTCTTAATTATATCATATTAAAATTAATGACCAGTTCGTGATGCAATGTCAAAAAAGTTGAAATAATAACAGTAATTAAAAATGGTTTTTGATAATAAACTCTGGAAGAAAGAGCTAATGAAAAGTTAATGATGAATCGCACTGCAGTATCGACGGTGCATACCATACGTAGTGATGGCAACAGAAGTAGTTGTGTGTCTGAGCAAGGAATTCATCAGCCAAAGGTTGGTAAACGCGCACCACCATAAAATCAAGTGATTTACGCTGACACTTTATGGGTCCCAGCCAGACGCTCGACTTTACGAATTTTTCAACGATTTCTTACTCTCAAGTCGTGTATAACCAAACGCGCCGCATTCAATTCGAATTCGGAGATTTTTCGATTATTCGCGATAGCATTTTTGGTGCTGGAAATCACCCTGACGTCAACCTTATTTTCTAATCTTTCGAACAACTCATGAATTATGGCACACTTTTCGTTTTTGCGACGAAATAATATATCGTTCGAACTAAAATCGCAGTTTTAATGCCCAGGTATTGAATGTACCGGTTAAATTATGAGCTTTTGTCTACACGCGTTGAAAATTATTCAAATTGATTTATTGATTTTTGAATGATTTTTATGGAAAAATACATTGTTTGTGCGGGACTTTTAAATTTATGTTACATTGAATGAAATATATTGTTTTTTTGTTTACTTTATTAGTTTGTGGGCTTCATTAATTTTACCTAATCTTCTCGGAAATTAACAAGATTTTAAATAAATCATTTTTTATGAAAAAAAAGAACAGAACGAAAACAATTGAAAACAAAATGTATTCATGCTGATTCAGGTCACGATTATCATTTCGAATTCACATTGTAATGATTATTACAAGATATTTTCTTAAGATCATTCTGGGATAACTATCTGATTATGTTCGATATAATCTGACTGTGTTTAATTTTATACGCGTATGATGTATTATGATTAATACACTTTGAACGTTAGATCAAAGTCAGACATGATAAAATACACTTAATATTTATACGTGCATTTGAACGGCATCTAATTAAATGCATACTCCATTTTATTTATTGTCAGCAAGATTAAATATTAATTTTTATCTTAACAAAAAATTGTAATCGTTTTTACCTTTATATCAAATTTTTTCACAAAAAGTATAAGATATCGCTGAAAACTTTTACTTTCTTCATCCCATAATTCAATTACTCAAGACAAGATCAATATAGTCGCTGACATTAGAAAAAAAGTTTGAAGTTATCTTATAAGATGCAATAATAGGTCTTCTTCTTTTTATTCAGTCATCAGAGAGTCATAGTAACCTTTTTTATTAAGTTTTTTCACTTGATAGAAAAAAGTGTGCTTGGGGAGAAGATGCGGAATTGGGTGTGAATTGGTTGGATCTCAAGTGAGAAGCGAGGCGTGAAGATGAAAAAAGTTGGCTAACACCTGATCGGAAGGAAGCTGGCTGTTGAAAGTTGCACCGTTGACGCGTAGGCCCTTGTCTACAGAACGAGTGTCCTGCTGTGAAATTGAGCCGTTAATACCTCCGGCTCTATCGAGTCTGGGGTCCTTCTTGGACAGGACAGTCGGAAGGACACTGACCCTGTAGGTGAAAGGTTCCTATATTCCATGACTGTCCCGCAAAATAGCCACAATAACTAAATATATTAACCCATTTAGAATTTAGTCTTAATAAGTATTTTCTAATTTTTCAAAACCTTTACAATGTCAAATTAATATATTATCCTTATATACAAAACTACAAAAATAATGAATTAGTTATAATCAAATATAATAAAATGACTGAACTTTTTCATACATAAAAAAAGTTTGGAAGGACACCAAAGTTTGCACGTTAGAAAATAGAAAATATTGTGACAAAATATCCTTTAATAATAATAATAAAAATGTTTTATGGTTTTAGGGGATCAGTAAAAAGATAAGTGTATCTCTGAAAAAACAATAAAAAAAGTTCGGAATTGAACCAACCGAGGAAAAAAAATTGATGCAACGAAAAAACGGAGCGATCCTTATTACGTGTGAAAGTAAAATTTCACAGTGGTCGGGTAGAAATGATAGCGTGAAAAATGGAGAACAAAAAATGTTTCTTCAAATAAGGAAGAAAGAAAGGAATAAAGGCCTTATAATTCATATCTTTTATTGAATAAAGGGCGGCGAAGGTTATTAAAAGGTTGTGTCTTTAGGATCTCTTAGTAGTTGTAAAATATAGTAAAGTACATTTCATTACCGTACTTTATTTGTAAAAAAAAATATGACAATGATGATGATAAAGACTATTTTAATCTCAATCATTTAAATTGCATCGATTAAATACTATCATCCATTAAGCATTTTAAGATAGACAAAGGTGGAGCATCATGTGTGTCATGTAATCTTTATTTATGTTACATGTCATCATTGTCATCACAATGACGAGTAAAATTTTTTTTTTTGGCGTGCAGTAAATTAATTAACAACCGTGATTTCTGAAATAAATTAATTTGAACATGAAGGCATTAGAGTTAAATGAAATTGATTGCAAATAAACTTAGAACACATGCTGTTATTAAAGTTGTAGATTAACATTGAACGGAGTTAATTTCTTCAAATGGACAACTTATTCAGTAATAATAATCAGTAATTTGAATTGAAATAGAAATTGTAGCTTTTTTTCAACCTTGTATTAACAGCAGGCATAATGATAATTTTCTTTTAGAAAAAGATGTCGATACCTATAAATACCAAGATTAAATAGAGATAGAAAAATTTTGCCTCGTCACTTGACGAATTGCTCCCACGTTTGTTCCAATGTAAATCGCAAAGCGCAGTCGGCCACAAATGTAGTACAATTTGCGCTTTGGATGTGTAATGAAATTACGAGGGATTAAAATGATAAGAAGCTCTCTCCGGCGCGCCGAGCAGTTTGTGTACCGAGACCTTGCGCCAACAGAAGGTCGTTGACGTTTCGAGACGTATGTTACAGCGCGGTTGCATGCATCATTTGTTAATACACAAGTGCATTCAAATTGAAGATGTGTGCGCGCGCGGCAAACGTTTCACACACATCCCGATAGAAATTGAAGAAGCCAGGCTCTTTTGTACGCGAACTACACGTGTGCGTACTGAAATAATCAGAGACATGTGTGTGCTGGCAAGGTGGGCGTTGGTATTACGGATTGGAATTTTTTTAATTGGCTGTTGTATACGGTTTCTAGGCACTTTCTGCCCATTTCAATAACAGTCCACTTTTACGACTCTCGTTGTAAGCTGTAAATTGATTTTAAAATGTTATTGCAGTTTATCTTGCAATAAAATTGGAAAATCGATAATAGTAATTAACGCGCAAGCGTTGATTTTGCTTCAATTCAATAATTCAATCTGGCTTCTGCTGAGATTTTGAGCCCGAGTTATTGGGACACCATTTGCGGTTCCAACTGAGAGTGTAATGATTTGCTCATTGAATACCAGCTTTGGAAACAAGCCATAAATATGTCGGCATGAAGAAATAGACTACAATTAATACAAAGAGGAACAAATTTATATCTCGATGTTGAACATAGAATTTTAAATTTATCAGTCCAATACAGTAGTTTACATAAATCAAAATGTTACAAAACTACTTTACTTTCGAAACTTAATCGCCCCCTTTTTTGCACAACAATTTCAATAAAAGTTTTTTCATTCTTATTTTTAAATACAATTTTGTATTCTAGATAATCAAATATTTAATCTAAATTGAATGTAAAATCAATTCTAATTAATGAAAAGTATATACTGTTCTTGATTTTAAATGCGTTTGTTAATTTGATTCCTATTGTTTTCCATTGTTTCGTTCGTCCATTAGGTGTCAATATTCTTTTTATAAACTTACACACACGCCGATTCCAAGTTAATCGTGGGAGATATAATTCGTGACAATACGCATAATATACGCTACTTAGTCGATCCCTTGTAAAATGTTTCCGTCCTCAAGTTCCCCCACATCTCACTTATTTTGCAGTGTGAACTATCATTGGTAGCTCGGAAAACAAAGCCTTAAATTTAATTAAATAACTATGGAATTAAACTGGAATATTTATTTTTTCTCATAATCCACGAGTTTTTAAATATAAAAATATTTTAGCGAATTATTGTATTTAATCAGTGTTGCGTAGAATTTAAGTGGCTTCTGATTTAATTTAATGGACACATTAATGTATACAAATTTAAAAATGTTTTTCTTAAAAATATAGTTGTAAATAAAACTAATGTAGTGCAATAGTTCGTTGTTTCAACTATTCAACGGTTAAATAAACCCTTGTGAGTAAGAAACTCCAAAAAATTCTATGAAAATCTCTTTAAATTTGTCTAAAAATATTCTGAAATGTCTCAGCGCGTAGTGTTATCTTAAATAATGTTAATTTTTTTTAGTAGATTTTTTTAGTAAAATTCGTTTAAACATCTTTTTAAGGGGACCGCAAAAATAATGATTTTATTCTGAAATTGTTCGATCTTTTTGTTATATAATATGATTCTTTGAACTCTCATCTATAATGTGTACAAAAAACGAACCGAAAAACCAATTATTTATATTTTTTTTAACGTTTTTAACAGTCGCATTAAATGATAAAAGTAGTTAATAGTAAAACTTTAAACCGTTATATCTCGAATTTTTATTTTATTTGTTTTCAACTTCAATAGAGTAATGTGTGACAGGTTTTCAACGGATTTCAAAGTTTGATAGCTTAAGGGGACTGTGAACCAAAATGGCTAAAATCAGACATTTTTCATCGATTTTGATGAAAATTGGTTTGCAAGTAGTTATCAATCCACAAAAAAAGAATATAAAGCCATTTTTTAAAAAAAGTTAACAACAACAATTTTTATTTATTAACTTATAAAATTAGGGCTGTTTTAAAAAAATTGCTGGTTCCCCACTTTTAAATCGATTTTCATTTAGTTTTGTTCATTATTAAACATTACTTTTAACTTTTAAAAAATAGAATAAGCACAATTTAGATGATGCACATTTATTATGTAAGCCAAATAAAATTATTAAAATCTGTCCCTGAGTTTTTTTTAAGTCAAAGACGTTATATATTTTGTCATTGAAAATATTTAAATTTAAAAAATACTTTAATACTTCTGGATAACACAGTATCTTGATGTAATAAAATGTATATATGTGTGCAATAAAATCTAATTATATATTAAAAACTACTTAAATAATTGAAAAATCGTTTCAAAATATTACGTCTTTAACATTAGAATAGAAAATCTGTCAAAGACATAATATTTATGTATGTTTTTACAATTAAATATTAATTTAATTATTATGAGCATATTTTTTATCACTGTTCGACTTTATATTATTCATTTTACAATAATGATAAATTATGATTGTCATAAAACTAAGATGTGATAAAGCTTTTTTTCACAAATTTGGCAAGTTGAAAGTTAAAGGTTCTGGAGAATTGCCCATATAACAAATAACGTTTTGAATAAATATCAAAGTTAGTAATTTTTAAAGCGAGTGCACGTAGCAATCGCTTTGACATAGGTAATTTAGTCTTTAAATCTTTAAAGATAAAAAAAACAATAAAAACGAGTACAAAACTATTTCCGGACGAAAAGATCTCCCGAAGAAATGACCTTCTGACGATACCACCTATCTGACGAACTGAACAGCATCCTTCTGAAGGATCTAAATTTTTGTCATACATATAGGTAAAAATAACAAACAACGGTTATATATAAATGTACAAATCCAATCTTTCTATAGTAAATAAAGTGCGCCAATTTATTAAAAAAAAAAAAAAAAAC